>PVIC010004719.1:42028-61182 GCA_004025085.1 Thryonomys swinderianus | reverse complement strand
GGCTGTTTCTCCTTTTTTGAAATGGGAGTGACGGCCCCATATCTGTCTCACCATTGTATTTTGGAAATAGAGAACTTATTCTGATTTCACACGCTCATTGCTGGTGCACTCCACTTCGGAAAGAACCTTTCCTCAAGTCTCAGAGGAAGTTCTTGACTAGAATTTTTGAGTTGGCATTGGCATGAGTTAATGCTCTGGGATGCAATGAATATATCTTGTATGTTGAAAGAACAAAAATTTGGAGTTGGAATTGTATAGTTTGAATACATCAGTACTTTTGGAAACTGACTAGGTTTTGATGATGTTGGTCATGAGAGTGAGGCCCCCGTGTGGGCATGAGTAGCTTCATGTGAAGACAAGGGTTGCAAAGTTCCATGCTTTTTCTAACTATGATGCCCTCTGCCATGTTATGCACCAAGAAAACCCATCGCCAGATTCTAACTGGCTCTGTTCTTCGACTTCTCAGCCATCAGAAACGTGAACCAATTCTTTGTAATAGCCAAATTATAGTTCTATGAGCAAAAAGTGGATTAAAACACATTATGAGGCTGGGGGTGGTGGCTCACACCTGTAATCCCAGCACTCAGGAGGCAGAGACAGGAGGATTGCTGAGTTCGAGGCTTGCCTGGGCTACATAGTGAGCTCAGAGCCAGCCTGAACTACAAAGTGAGACCCTGTCTCAAAAAACAAAACAAAACAAAACAAAAAAAAGACACATTATGAGTATTTTGAATGTGTAACATATAGTAGATGACCAACAAATGTTTACTGAATAAATGAATGAATATATGAATGGTTATATAACCAAAAGGCACAACTTAGCAATTGTATTAGTAAGAATTATTTCACTTTTTGCTCATAGTTTAATTCACATTTAAATGTGTTCTGTCCCGATAAACTTATGCATAGCTATGAATAAATTCAGCTTTTCATTTCAAGTGAGTTTGCTTTACATAAAAAGAAACAAAGATGGGGCCGGAGATTTAGCTCAGTGGTTCTAGTGCCTGCCTCATAAGCACAAGGTCCTGAGTTCGATCCCAGTAACCACATACAATGCTGGGCGTGGTGACTCATGCCCACCAGCAATCAATACCACATACCACAGTGCCAGGTGTGGTGGCTCACGCCTGTGATCCCAGCACTCGGGAGGCAGAGACAGGAGGATTGCTGAGTTCGAGGCTTGCCTGGGCCACATAGTGAGCTCAGGGCCAGGCTGAACTACAAAGCGAGACCCTGTCTCAAAACAAAACAAAACAAAACAAAAAAAACAAGGATTACTGACAAGAGTTTATAAGTTCTTAAATTATACATGGGCGGGGTCTACAGAATCAGAGTGAACAGTCCACTGATTAATGGAATTACAAATTGACTTTCATATGGGGACTGTTCATTATAACAAAGTCACGTAGAGTTTCTCTCATTGCTTCAGTAAGCAATTGCAGCAGGAGTTTATTTTCTTTACTTTATTCAGAGTTGTATTAGGCCTTTAGGTCCAGCTGTTGCAGGCACCTGACATAGTTGTGAGAAGAGTTGTCTTGATCAGATTATCATCTCTCCCACTGTCTCTTTACAGTTCAATTCTGAAAGACGCATGTCATACAGTGTAGCTCTGCGGCTGGGGAGTTTTTTAAACTATGGAGGCTTCTTTCATTGTGTTAGTTACTACCGAAGCCTGCGATTGTCGGAAGCTCTCTCTGTGATTCTCACAGCACAGCCAAAGTTAAAAATCACAGCACAGGGAAAGATACAGGTCCTGGGACATCCACCTAATGCTTTTGTTCTCCACTTTCTCCTCCTCCATTAAAATGAGGAAGTGTTGATAGGGCCTACCCCATTGGCTGGGCTCGGATTAAACTTATTGTTATATGTAAATCACTGAATCCTTAGTAGATAATACATCTACATAAACTTGTTGATTGATAGAAAAACAAGTCAGTTGTAATAAAAGCTAACATTTATTGGATATGCTGCTCTGAGTATCATTCTAAGAGTTTCAATTATAATTCATTTAACATATATTATCTCTATATGAAGTCCATATGGAGATTACTGCCATTTTACAAATGAGAAACTGAGGCACAGACTGTGAAGCTTTTTTTTTTCTGAAGGTCTACGATTCTCAAGGATTTCCCAAGCCTTAAATCAGAAGTGGTGAATTCAGATTACATAATGAAAATCATGAATTGAATTGCAAAGAATAAAACATTTCTGATAAGTACTAGATAAATATTTTAAATGTAATAAAATAAATATTTTAATATCAGGACAGTTCTCAATTGTTCCCCAAATTACCAAATCTTTCTATAAGCACATCATTCCTCACATATTTCTTGCCATGAAACAAGAATTTTCAGAACACTTACTGGCTTTTGATGGACATTTTATTTCCAGACAATTGACTCTAGGTATTTACCATATTTTTACTTTCTCTTCTTTCTATTATATTGGTAAAGATATTTGCATGAAAATAAGATTTCACTTGAGCTGAATGTTTATTTCTTACCGTTGCTTTCGGAGAACATAATGATTCCACAGCTGTGAGTTTTCAAATAGAGCATTATTTCTTCAAGTTGGTAACAATGCAGAAGCAGTTGTGATAAAAATTTCTCTACAAATCTCTCCTTCATATTTATAACTATCAAATAAAGGATAGTTCTAGAGAGTGGAAGATATGTTTATAAAATTCACCAGCTAAAGTGCTATGGCAGCTATGATAAACATTGTTTTCCAGTGTCTAATGAATTTATTTAAAATTGACTGTGTTTTAGTCAAAGACAGAGACCTTTTATTTGGTTCTTAGTCAATTGAGTGTTTTTGAAACTATTTCACTACCATTCAGATGGTTGGTTGTGTGTGAATCTCTGGCCAAAAAGTCTCTCTGCAATTGTACTGATTCAGCGACAATTTCAGTCTCTTTTGCCCTTCTATGATAACGTTTTCCAAATCTATTCCAACGAATTTATGCTTAAAGTGTTCTGTTGTTCTACAGGTTAGAGTTGACACTTTAATGTTGTTGAAATTTGTGTGCTTAGCGGTTTCATAATCTAATAGTGAAACTGTTTTTGGTTCCAATTCAACTTTCAACTATTTGTTTATACAAGATGAGTCCACTTTTCACCTATGATGGTTAAATATATTAATGCTTCTTGTGTCTCACTCTTATTTTATTAAAACAAGAGGCAAATGGAACGCAGTCAAGCAGTTGATGTTAATGATAGCATGATTGAAATAAAAGGGGAAAATATTTGGCATGCTGAATTGTAGTGGCTTCTAGCCTTGATGCTATTTGAAATCCTATGGAAAAAACTCAGAAAAATTAAAGGAACCATTTGAAAGGGTATATGAAAAATTGGGTAAAAAATGATACTCATTATATATTTATCCTTAGTCTAAAGTACTCAGAACTCTCCATACCTGCCTACCAGCTTCTTAGTTG
This sequence comes from Thryonomys swinderianus, assembly GCA_004025085.1. Taxonomy (NCBI): domain Eukaryota; kingdom Metazoa; phylum Chordata; class Mammalia; order Rodentia; family Thryonomyidae; genus Thryonomys; species Thryonomys swinderianus. The sequence goes on along the minus strand of PVIC010004719.1, from coordinate 57,746 downwards.
GACCTTTTTTTTTTTTTTTTTTTTTTGAGACAGGGTCTCACTTTGTAGTTCAGGCTGGTCCTGAGCTCACTACGTAGCCCAGGAAAGCCTCGAACTCAGCAATCCTCCTGCCTTTGCCTCCCAAGTGCTGGGAAGACAGGCATGAGCCACCATGCCCGGCTCTTCGTTGGACCTTTGAACACTTACCTTGTGTACAGTTTTAGGAAAAACCAGCATGTAATAAATGTGGGGTTCTTCTTAAACATTGATTGGAAGAGTACACCCTCTATACATCTGCTAATAAATATTCATTGGATTTAGTTCACTATTACTCAATAGCCTCAGTGTAAAACAAAAGGCCTGGGATGGACTGTACAGAATAACTCAGTGAGTATTTTATTAACTGACACCTAACCATCCAAAACCACAATCTCTTGGCTTGAGTGTCAGTAGGAGCCTTACGCATGGCAATAGCTTTGGTTACCAATGGCTGCTATCTTGAAATCAACCAACAACAAATGCTGGCAGGGGTATAGGGAGAAAGGAACCTTTCTTCACTGTTGGTGACAGTGTAGACCGGTGCAACCACTATGGAGATCAGTGTGGAAATTCCTTAAAAAACTGTGACTCGAGGTGCCCCTGCTAGGTGTGTGTGTGTGTGTATGAATTTACATCATACCGCCATGACATGTGCACCCGTGTTTATAGTAGCTCAGTTTATGATACACAAATCTTGGAAACATCCCAAATACTCATCAATGGAGGACTGGATAGAGACGATGTGTGCTTTTTTAAAAAATAAAATGAAGTATTACTCAGCCATAAAGAATGATAAATTTGAGACATTTATATTCAAGTGGATGGACCTTGAGGACATACTCATCAGTGAAATAAATAGGACAGATGTGTAAAATACTGTGTCTTCTCTAGTATGAAAAACTGAGGATGTAAATGAGTAGCAAAGTGTATGATAGGTAATGTGAAAAAATGTGCAAAAGAAAGAGAGAAAGGACAGCTAGGAAAAGTCAGGATGGGAAAGAAAAAAAGGAAACAAAGCTAATGTATCTAGGAGTGGGGTTTGGTGAGGGAAGGGGAATGGGAAAAGTGGGAATGAAGATGGGCTGTGTAGAGGTAAAAATTCTCCATGTTGAATGTGATCATAATGCATGTATAAAATGTACCATTGAAGTCAAACAGAAAACAAAACAAGACAAAAAAACTCAGATAATGCAGGTCAAGGAAGTTGAAGTTGTTACTTCAGTTCTCTTTTCTACCATATTGTACTGCTAATCATTCAGTTGTTGTAGAAAAATACAGAAATCAGGAATAAAGATTCCCCACAGTGAACTAAATGCTGTAATTTATTTTAAGATCTTTCTATAGTCCTTGACCAAAAAACCAAAAAAACAAAAAACCCAAACACTTGGAATATTTCTTCCACTTATAACATGACTTTACACATTACTTTAATAATATTTTTTATACCAGAATGATGTAAAGTCACCATAAGAGAAAAATCCAAGCTGTGTGCAAAATTACATAGCAACAAAATGTCCACATACAATCCAATATCAATATTTGTTTTATATGCTTTCTGATATATGTGTTTGTATATATGCAAATGGGACACATACATGTATATAGAAATAGTTTAAATAAAAGTGCCAAGATTATATTGAGAAGAAAAGGAACAATTTACCAATGAAACTTGAATACATTTTTCTTTCCAAGAAAGAATGAACCAGTGAAGTGTTTATAATCATGTTGCTTTGAACTTCATCTTTCCATTTTAGATAGTATCAATGAATTCCCCAACTCAATGAAAAAGTGCAATTAGTCTTCTTACACTATCTCCCACATCTCCACCTCCCTTATTTCCATATTTATTAGGTACATTTTAAATAGTTAAGGTATATAAACTTTAGCATCTGTTCTGCAGCCATGATTTCCCAGATGTTCAATCATAACAAAACATTCACTGAATTTAGTATTCATCACCAGTTTGTTTATGACACATTTTCTTTTCTTACATTTTTATTTTTATTGAACTCCTGGGTAGCTGGATTACATGATTTTTAATTTTTTTTTTGAGCGAGTTTGCAGGATCTCTATCTTCAGGGTCCAATGAAGTTTGAAATGTCTATTTGTTGTCTTTTTATTTCAATAAAAAATTTTATTGATAAGATATTCCTGAATTGAACTTTTTCTATTTTTCAAAATTTGAATTTGTGACTCTCTGAAGATAGTTTTTAGAGAAATCAGAGACCAGCCTCTTCCCTCTTCCTGTTGGTGATGTGCTTTGCCTGTTCACCTTTGAACAATTTTTTCTTTTATTCATAAAGTTACCCCATTATGAATATTTTTCAATTGCATTGTACATTCTGCATACCGAAACAAAATTCTTCATTTTAGAATTATCCCAGACACTCTCTCTCACACACAGAGTCACTCCAAGTTTTACCCTCCAGAAATATTAGAATATTTTTTATCTAATTGCTTTGAATGTTGTACTTTTCTTCATATATGCTGTGCTCATTTTAAACCTTTTTCTAAAAATGGAGTTTAGAGGTACATTTTTAATATCCATTATTTTCACATTCATCATTGAAATTTGTACCTGCACTTGATGTATCTTGATTTTCTTTTCCCATTCCTCTGGCCTCGCTACAACCCCACGACCCTATATGTAGAAGGTTCGTCTCCTTTTCTTTTTCTTTTTATTGGTACATTGTATATACACATCATATCATGATCACACTTGATATTGGCAATTTGTACTACTATATGAAACACCATTTAATTCTCATTTTTTCCCTTTTCCCTTCAGATTTTTTTCCCTTCTTTGCCTCCCCCACCACAGTTCCCCTATCCCTTTGAACATTTCTTCCTATTTTACAATACCTACTACATATTTTGAACTTCATTTACACCTTCAATTTCTCACACTGAAAACATAATACCATATTTATAAATGTATGGTTCATGTATTTCACTTATAAAGATGGTCTCAGGGCTCATCCTTTTAGTTTTAAATGTCTCGAGTTGATCTTTTTTAATGTAATTCTGTTCTTATAAATAATGCTATCTTCGATTTTTAAAAACCCATCTTGCAGTCATCTCATTCCTTCTGAGCTCTTCCAGAATCTAAGGCAGTGTGTACTGATGAGGCTCCTCTCCTTGGGTAGGTCTTATTTCCAAACGTAATCCTCTGTCTACTTCCAAACATTACTTCCCCTCTCTCCTCTTTTACCTTCTTTCTTCTCCCTTTTCATACTTTTTGCTTCTGTTAAGCCAATTTTTTCTTCCTCCTCTACCTGTTTTTCTTCATTTTCTTCCTGCCCTGTCTTCTCTTTTCTTCCCAAACTCACCAACTTCTGTCAGACTTTAACTTTATCTCTGCACTGACATCCTTGTGCACTGACATGTGTATATAGTTGCCATATCATACATTTTTTCCACTAAAGTTTATCATGGATGTTTCAAGACCTTCATTTTTCCCTGATATAACGGGGTAAATTTTTCTTAATGGTGTTTTACTCATCAGTACTTAAAATTTGGAGAATTACTGGAAATACTTTGCTTGAAAAAGACAGGTAATATATCCCATAAAAGGAAATACATTTATGAATCACAGATTAGTAAAATGGCCACCTGTAAAAACTAGATTCTAATGGAAATATTTTTCAGAGTGGCCTTCAGCCACCTGCATCAGGGTACCTGATGAAATGAAAATGTAGAGCTCCTTTTACACCAATTTTCCTTTGGGAGACTGTAAGAATTATATTCACTGGGCCAGAGATTTAGCTCAGTGGTTCCAGTGCCTGCTTAGCAAGCGCAGGGTCCCTGGTTCAATTCTTGGTAACCACATACAACACCGGAGTGGTGACTCACACCCACCGGCAACCAGTACCACACCCCACAATGCCGGGCGTGGTGGCTCAGGCCTGTAATCCCAGCTCTCAGAAGGCAGAAGCAGGAGGATTGCTGAGTTCGAGGCTTGACTGGGCTACACAGTGAGCTCAGGGCCAGCCTGAACTATAAAGTGAGACCCTGTCTCAAAAAAAAAAAAAGAATTATATGCAAAGGATAGTGAGAGGTTTCTTAGACTTTTGGCCTTTGCTCTTTCTGTTTCCTTTGATTTTTTTTAAAAAAATATTAAGCCGGGCGTGGTGGCTCACGCCTGTAATCCCAGCACTCAGGAGGCAGAGACAGGAGGATTGCTGAGTTCGAGCCTTGCCTGGGCTACATAGTGAGCTCAGGGCCAGCCTGAACTACAAAGTGAGACCCTGTTTCAAAAAAAAAATATTGACATGTATAATATTTAAATATATATTTCATAATAAGATATTCAAATAAAGCTCCAATTCTTATTTTAAATGCATAGTAAACACAAGATGAAAATGAATGGGTAGGAAAAAGCAAGTGGTAGAGACAAGAATCTTAGACAAAACCAAGAGTAGTAACTTAGCCAATTCCTTAAGTAATTCAGCACTACCACAACTGGGGAAGAAGATGCATCTTAGGGAAACATTTTTTCTGACAGTCATTAAGACAGTAAGTCAAATTATTTTTGAAATAGTTTCAGGAGTATTGAGATAGATATAGGACTAGTAGGGTTTTTCAGTGGAAGAGACAGACTGGGCTCAAGTTTAAATACAACAGGGCCTCAGAGGCTGCTTATGCTACAAGCACTGCCTGCCCAGTACATAACTGAAAGCAAAGATTAGGTTGGGTAAATCCTCTCCGCCTTCATTTTGTGTCTCTGCCTTTTATGATCTTGAACTTTAGATAGGACTCGCACTTGGCTCTCTGGATAGGCATGTTAATTACTTAAGGAGTATCTGAAAACTGATAATGCAAGGTTTTTTAGCCCTAAATTTCCCTAACGTATTCCAACCTCCTTCAAGATCGAAGAGAGCAAAATAAGAGTAAGGTGTTTTTTCAGGGATTTCAGAAACACTCAGTTGCCAGCTTTTATAACATCTTGTGCCAGAACCCCTCGAGTGGCACCTGGAAGTCTCTAGTGGTTCCTCCAAACCTTGGATTTCAGGAACAGCAGAACCTTCTAGAGAGAGCAGCCCACATTGCAGTGATTCCCTCTACCAGGGGCAGTTACCCCGCGATAGGAAGTATGGCTGCCCTCCTGAGCAGAACTCACGGGAACCAGATTGTCTCCTTGAGAAATGAGGACTTCTTCAGACTCACCCCAGGACAACTGAGACCATGATCCTTGGAATACAGTTTAACCATGTCTGTGTAACTATGCATCCCTTTCATCCCTTGCCCCGAGCCACCCTCTATTTAAATAAAGAACTCATAGCAACACCCCGCGAGACAAGCTAAAGATGCCCCTCAAATAGCAATGTAGTTGTATTGACAAATTCCATTCCTATTTCACCATTTGACTTCCCACTTTGGCATTTTCTCTTTGAGGGTAGTGGCCAGAACTGATGGATTGAGGCACTCAGAGACAGGCCTGTGCCCTGAGATTGACAGGATGAACACATGTGAACACAGTAAGGAAAGTATAATTCATTCTTAAAGGCCACAGTGAGGTTGGCAGTGTACAGATGGTGACAAAGAGGAAATCATCATCAGGAGCAGGGAGGGATTCTGGGTAAACCAACTTGACAAGAATCTTGCTAACAATGAGTTCCTAAGCACATGCCTCAGGATAGCGGCTTGTTGGGATCATGAAAGCTTATTAGAAATTTGGTCAAAAAGAAAATCTTTGTCAATATATGAAGTAATACTTAATGAGGTATAAAATGGAAAAGGAAGAAGATATAGACTTTGTAGCAAAGAGAGCCAAAATAAAATAAATACATTTTCCAAAATTTCATAACCAACATGTCTTTGGGAACATAATAAAGAAGGCTTTATTGGATCCTATCCACTACTAATACATTTTTGCTAAAGAATTATTGACCTTCTTCTTTCAAAGAATAATTATGCTTATTTCTCTCAACCTGAAGGTAAGTGCATCAAGGCAATACCGGGAGAGGTTTAGTGGCAATCAGGATACAAAAATACGAACACTCCTTTGCCAAGGATTGATCCAGTTAGTGTGGCTGCTAGAAAATAAGACAGAATGTAACACCACACTTTTGCAGGCCTCATCTAAACAGAACATGTTGGCATCACATTAATTATGTACTTGCATTCTTGAGGGAACAGCGTGTCAAGAGAAAGAATGTTGTGATTAGCAGTAAGCATTGGCAATCCGCTCGAACCTTTCTCCATAGAGTTAACTCCATATTCGGATGTCACATGCAATTCTTTCAGTTCTCTATAATCAAGTCAGCTTTCCTCTCTAGGCCATGACCTCTTGCATAATCAGTACCGCTGATGGGATATGATTGTTTTGCTTTTTCCCCCTGCGAGAATTAATGGATTAATTGGCAGTATGATCTATTTCCTGTTATCTTTCTAAATCTTCCTAAAAACTTTTGCAAAATGTTGAAGCATCGTGCAATGTAAAATGCATCTACAGAGATGGAGTTACCCAACAGTAAATTGCCTGAATCATAGCCAGTCGTACGCTAAGCTCTGGTTATCAGATATGCTAGCTTCCAGCCTCGGTCAAATTTAGATAGCTAACTGCTTCAATAAACATTTAACACAAGAGGAAGTTATGAATAACAGAAAATATAAAAATATAAAGAAAATAGCGGGAATATGCAAAGAATGGAACTTAAAAGCAAAAATTAAATAGCATTTTGGTGATGATAGAATCTTTCTTTTCTTTATCCTGCAGGATATTTCTACATATTCATAATTTCAAAATGCACATTTGAATGTATAAAAAAGATTATAATTGAACTAATTACCAAATTTGGGGTAGGAAGAAGAATGGAAAATTCCACAAAACCATGCGTGCATCTGTTACTTTAAGTACTAATGGCGATTTTCAAAAAAAAAAAAAAAGAAAAAGAAAAACATTGATTATAAAGAAGCAAGCAATCTGCTAAAGTAGAGAAGATATTTACTTCTTTAAATCTCTGTTCACAATACAACGATTTCAGCACTGCAATAAGCTTTTTAACATATTTTGTTGGGAAGATAGCCTTGCTGCATTCAAAAGTGGAGTGAAGGCGGAAAATACTATGCTAGCTAAGCCTGTCGGAATCTAGTCCGCACTGAACTCCTATCTTCCTGTGTGATGCACTGAACTTGTTGAGAGAGACACATTCTCAGCCACAGGGCGACTTACACGTAACACACTCCTTAGCTGAATTTTCATTCGTTTCTTTGTAGAAATACTTTTACTTGCGAAGAGAATCTGTCATTTTGTACAGACCTAGAAAAGAAGCCCCACATCCGGTTGAATGAAAGAACATGTGAAATAGCAGAAAAATTTAAATAAATAAGTAAATAAATAAACAGAAAATTTATTTTATTATTGAATTGATTAATAATGAATTCATTGATTCAGTTTATTTTATTAGTTCTGTGAATGTCCTCTGAGTTCAGGTCAGTGTACAGATTACAAACTCTCACTAGTTGGGAAAAATAGAGAGATTGACTGCTTTATATAACTTTCCCCAGGACACACGCTGTTTGGGCTGGAAAGACTGGGTCGCAAAGACAACGTAACATACGCCTCATTCCCCCAGTGAGGTGTTCCGTTCCTTACGTTAGATCCTAGACGGCTGTTGAAGGTAGAGTCTGGGACTCTGTAGGCCTGAATTTGAGTAAGAAAATTAGAGAGAACAACTGCTGTTGTCTCTGATTTCTGTAATCTGCCTTCAGAAGTGAGATGAACCTACGAGGAGAGAGAGGCTCAATATTAATACTGTCTGCTCCTGTGAACCATTCTTCTTAATGATGACAGGAAATTGTTTCCTTTACTTGTCCTCTTAGCATATGCTCTTTGATCCCGACTATGTATGAAGGGCGGGGGGCGGGGACTTGGCATCAGGTTGCTCTGATACTAATACAGGTTAAAACCCAGTGCGTGTTCTGGGTTGTAGATGCCAGGGGAGAGGCAGACACAGGATCTGGCAGAGCACAAGGGAAAGATTTGGACCCAGCTTCACCCTGGCTTTTAACTTTGGTCCTCTTCCTCCCCATTCCTCTGTCTCTCTCTCTCTCTCTCTCTCTCTCTCTCTCTCTCTCTCTCTCTGTCTCTCTCTCCCCTTTCCTTTCTTGATAGGGTTTTGTTTGGTTTCTTTTTTATTACTCTATAGTTGTGATATATCATAATCACATCCATCTTAGAGGATACACACACAGAGCCATGTGACAATAAAGAAATTTGCCTTCTTTATTTTGCTTTTGTCTATTCCTTGTCCATCCCCCCCCCCTTTTGTGAAAGATCTTTACAAGCCTGCGTTGGAATCATGAGGAAGTATAAGTTCTTTCTCCCCCATAGTTCACACAAAGGATGGAATATATTTCGAAGACATGCAAGAGACCTCTGAATATTGGGCTCTGAGCAAGCTCTCTGAACCCTCTCTGTTCTAAACTTTATGCAGGTTGCGTTACATTGGCACGATTGATTACCACATTGGGGGTCAGTGATCAATCTAACTTTTAGCCTTTCTCCCCTCCCTGGTGTGTCATGGGCAGGGCTGGAAGTCCCAACACTAATCTTGCACTGATCTTTCCAGGGACGTCTTCATCATGAGCTTTCTTTCCTAAGAGTCATCAGCTGTGCATCAACTCATCGGTATATCAAACAATTATTCTTTAAAAATCTGTGAAAGTAGATAAAGCAAATGAATCATTTACATGTAGGGATTAACCGTGGTGGACCAAACAGTAGGGTGCTTCTTGGGAGCGGGCTGATATAACATATAAGTATCCTATTTGTCTGCTTTCTACCTAGAGGCATTTTCTAGATCCAAACTTTCCTGTACGATAGCCACTAATCACATGTGATAATTAAATCTAAAATAAATGAAATTATATATCTAGTTTTCCAGATATGTAGTACATATTTCGAGTACTCAATAGCCACGCATAGCTAGGCGCTAGAGCAGGACATTTTCACCATTATAGGAAACCCTTTGGACAGTTTTACTCCGCACATTTGATCTTAGTCAAAAGGGCAAGAAGCAATGGACAGTGCTAGTCTGGCTGTTAAAGAGAGGATGTGAAGGACAATCAGTGTTGTGCTTCCTCAAGTTAAAGGTCAAAAGTGGTAAGTTCTAGGGCGGTGAAGCAGCTGGTAGAAGTGGGACATTAGAGAGAAGAAAGCTGCCTGTTAGCTTCTTGAGAAGTCCGTCTCGTATGAGCCTGGGATGGAACCTTGTGAAGACAGTAGCTGCAGCTTGGCTGATATCTGAACAGAGACCCCCGGGGTCACTGAGGGTTGGGTGATCTCACAGGCATATCGCTGAGAATGTCAAGCGTTTAACTGAGCTACAGGAAATCCCCATCTTGAGAAAAATGGCTACACCCCGGGCTAGAAGGCTATTTTTGTTAAGACTAAGGAAAATACTAATACAGATACATGTTAATAAAGAATAAGCAAGTGTCATATGCTGAATTTTTAAGATACTAAGTGCACCAGTGTTTGCAGCATACCTGGAAATGCAGCAGCAAGTGACAAATGAATAGATAGACGAACAGATGTGTAATCAAGTGAATATAGCAATGTATGGCAATGTTAGAAGATTAGCCCCTGTTATCTAATTTAATCTCCCACAACAGTCTTATAAAATGAATCACATTCTCTATTTTATGGGAGACTGACATGAGAGACAATTGTGTTGCTAATATCACACAGGCAATACTGAGTAAAACCAAAATAAAATCCTGTTTATTTTGATTCTTCAATCCATACTCTTGACCTAGTAATTACATGATTTCTTTACATTTTTTACTGTTTATTAAAACATGCCATGAGGTTATGCAGAGGGAATATTCGAGGATGGAAAATTCAACCTGAAAAACAGGCATTAAACCTCATAACTTTTTTTTTTTTTGTACCAGGGATTGAACTCAAACCTCATAACTTTTCAACCCCAAAGTTCATGGCATCTACGTTACTCATGTGAATAATATCAAATTTTTCCTTGCTTTTCACAACTTCCCAGTTTTTACTCTTTTTATATTTGTTACGTTCACTCTTTTGCAACTACCCCAGATTATCACTGCAGACTCAGTTATCTGCATATTTTCATCATCTATTTACTCAAAATTAATTAATTCATTGATGTATTTACTCAACCACTTAGCAAAGATAACTTTCTTTTTCTTTGCTTTTTTCTTCTTTTGGTCAAAGCTCTTGTAACACAGCAATTCCACTATGCAGGATGGATAAAACCCGTGAAAAAGATAGGTCCTCAGGCTGGAGATTTAGCTCAGTGGTTCCAGTGCCTGCCTCGCAAGGGCAAGGGCCTGAGTTCGATATTGGGAACCACATACAATGCTGGGCGTGTTGACTCACGACCACTAGCAATCAGTACCACATACCACAGTGCCAGGTGTGGTGGCTCACACCTGTAATCCCAGCACTTGGGAGGCAGAGACAGGAGGATTGCTGAGTTCAAGGCTTGCCTGGGCTACATAGTGAGCTCAGGACGAACCTGAACTACAAAGTGAGACCCTGTCTCAAAAAAAGACAAAAAAAAAAAGATAGGTCCTCATTTTTTGGTGGAGCTTACAGTCTAAACATGGAAAGACACATCAAGTATTTACATAATTAAATACAGTCAGGACATGAAGGATAAATATAAAGTGTTCCATATGTGAACACTGAGAGATGATGCAGTTTCAGGACGAGCTACATAATATTCAGGGTCCCATGTGAAAATGAAACTAAGCATGCCTGTTTAAAAATTACTAAGGATTCTAACTCGGTGACCATTGAACAAGCTCAGGCTTTGTTCTGGCAAAGTAGGCCAGCAAACTGCAGAACCAGGGGCATTTTCTTGGGCCAGTTTTTATTTCACCTGAGAGCCGAGAGATGGGTGGAAGTTCGGTAGATCGCTTGGGACTTTACATCTGCTTTTCCTTTCTGAACCTAACAAGCTATTCTTTTCATCTAGAAATACTAGCTTGATGTGTTAACATTGGTAGATGATGGACATTTTTCAGTCCTAGTCAGATTCTTGCCATGGAGATTATTTTCGGTTACCTTAGCAGGCCTGTTTCACCCCATATGTGCATTAGAAAACTTAATTCTACCATTTTATAACTCAAGATTTCTGAAGATAGAAATCTATAAATTATTCTCAGCCATCTTTTTTTCAATAATGCCAAGAGGGATGACATTTACCTGGGGCTTGGGAGGCACGGCTTGCCATCTCTTGATATGCCCCTTGGTTGTGCCTCTGACCTTGGAGAAAATACTTTTTGGATCACAGCTTTCTGACTTTGAAAATGAAAGTGTAAGTTTCTTCTTACTGCGAAGTTTTAAGACACTGACAATAACATGTTCTAATTTTCTTTAGCGAAGAACTACAGTATTCATTTCATCCTGTTGCACTTTTTTGGTGACAGAATGTATACAGCACTAGCTGCCAAAGGCCACCTTTAACAGGCAATCTCTTCTCAAACAACTGCATTAAATCCGTAAGGTACCCACCGCTACTCTATTCTCCTGCTAACTAAAGGTCACCTCTACTAGCAAGCAATTTTTCTATTTCCCTCGGGTGGCTGCTTAAGACTACATTCATTGTCTATATTAGCTTCTCTACTGTATCTGTTAAATATCAAGGTAATTAAAGAGTTATATAGACACTGGATCACTTTATTTCCAAGAAAAGCCTTTTTTTTTTTAAGACCACAAGATTTTAGACAATATATTCTCTGAAAGGTGAAACAAATACTCTCAGATTTCTGAAAACTTTGGTTCCTGTTGATTAGTGCAATAAACTGGCTTAAAAACTACAGTGAAGCTGGGCGTGGTGGCTCACGCCTGTAATCCCAGCACTTGGGAGGCAGAGACAGGAGGATTGCTGAGTTCGAGGCTTGCCTGGGCTACATAGTGAGCTCAGAGCCAGCCTGAACTACAAAGCGAGACCCTGTCTCAAAAAAAAAGAAAAGAAAAGAAAAGAGAAGAAAAAAAAACACCAAAAACTTCAGTGAAAATATTTGTGCTGTGTTAGTCCAGGTAGTTTAAGTTATTCTGAAATAGCAAAACTTACCTTTTTTAAAAAGTTTGTCTCTTGTCAGATCCTCTACAGATGTGGGCAAATATCCTCTGTGACAGTACATGAAGACAGACTAAAAGAGTCACTAGCATAATGCATAGTACTGTCATGGAGACCCTGGACACAACAGGCAAAAGTCCTGGCAGACCTCTGACCTCTCACTAAATAGAACATTTGATTTAGAAGTAACACCCCTTAAAACTGTTTATAAGCCTCTGTCTGGAAATTTTATATATATGAAATATGTAATATATGCAATCTATACTATATATGAAATATGTAATATATAACATGTATAATATGTATGTGGATAATAGATATGTGTTATATATGTGTGTGTGTGTATATATATATATATATATATATATCAGCCTTACTGGCATGGGTGCATAACTCCCCTTTATATGTACAACGTACAGAAGGGAAGGTGAAGTCACAGTAGCATCTATAACATTTCCATACTATACATAGTGGTTTCTTAAAGAAGAGTCAGTCTGGAACTTTTGGCTTCCTGAAAATCAAGTTTACAAAAAAAGAAGGGAAAAAGGAAAAAGTGAGAAAAGGAAAGAAATGGAAACAAAGCTTTTATAAATAAGCAAGGGACGGTGGTTTTGTGGAGAGGAGGGGAATGGGAGAAAAAGAGGACTCAAGATATAGCACATACAGATACAAATTCCCTTTCAGGAGTGTGGTCTATCCAAATTGTATATAATTGTGTATAAATCTAAATTGTGCAAATAAAATAAAACATATAAGTATATATTGCTAAGAAAACACAGTTCTTACTGCGGTTTCTGTGATTTATGAACGCAGTGTTTGTTTTACCTCTCATTGCATGTGTATGTGCTTCTGAGCTGCTGTGTTTTCTATTTCCATTATCTAGCTGTTGATTGAATTCCCACTGTTTCCCAAGCGCCTGCAATTAAAACTCGATCTCTTTTTACAAGAAGCTCACAATAATCTTTGAACATCAATTAGGCCCATAAATAACATAATTTCCCACATCACATGTCCTTGAGGGACCGTACTGTGTTTCAGCCGTATATAAATTGGCCTTTTGAGAGCATATTTTAACATTTTTAGTTATGCACAAATTTTCCACACTTTATGGTGTTTAAATATATCATCTCTGCTGAATGTTTGTCAAGATATTAAAACAAAATCACGCTACTTGAATAAGAAAAAACCCACTGCCATACCCAAGTAAGGCAGATTTTAATATCGGGGTAAAATTTCACAACTAGACTTTCTACCACTATGGAGTATAATGTTTAAAGCTCATGAAGTGCATTTTGAACAGTAAAATGGAACTGTATTTCTCTAGTAAAATAGAAATATGGAATTGCATGGTGTTCAGTGATTTGTTTGTGAGTTTATCTAAGCATTTCCCACAGTTTATTGTTGCTTAAAGCCTTACCTAAGCCATCGCTATTTAAGGGAAGCTTTGTGTGGAATGCCTCACATCTCCTCCTGTGTGCTCTTTTATTCAGTGTCTTTTCAGCAGCTACCACAAAGAAGGCTCTTTTAGAGACATTCGATAGATAATAGGGAATGAAGTGCAATTCATAACTTTCTGGAAATTTCTATTTAGTGAAATACGCATTTATACAAAGCATAAGGCATTGTAGGCTAGATGTAGTAGAGGATGCTATAGGAACTCAGAATAGGTAAATTTCTATGTTGGAGAGATAGTGTGTGTGTGTGTGTGTGTGTGTATCTGCTTGTGTGTCTGTGTGCATGTGTGCATGAAGGAGATAGACTTGAACACATAGAAATTAGCCAAATTAAAGAAAATGTCCACAAGATATAACAACAGATAAGAATTTTTTATTGTTTGACAAAATTGACGTGGGCAAAAGCTGAACAATTCAGTGAAAAACATACTGTGAGGAAGATGGTGAGATGAGTGTATAAGAAGACAGAAACAAGATCCCCAAAAGCTTTGTCAGATTACCTGAAGGTAAATGGTAAAATATAAAAGGAAGTGGCCCTGATCAGATTTATGGTTGGGAAACTGTTCTGGATACTCTTGATTGGAGAAAAGTGGAGAGAAAAGATATGGCCAAGGGACATCGGTCCAGATGGAGAATGTGTATTTTGGATTGCAGGGAAAGGGGTGGAAAGTGAATAAGAACAAATAGATAAAAGCTTTCGGGTGATGGGGGTAAGACGTAGGGACTGACTTTGTGAAGAGGACAAAATGCATGGTCGAATCTAAGATTGGCTCCCCAAGTACTAACATGGTAACCCAATAGATTGCAATGCCACATACCGACATGAGAACAATGGAAATACTGTCCTTGATTGTACAGCATCATTCCAGCCTCCTCGGTTTACCTGAGTTTCATCCTCTGTGCTTGGGTCTCTTCATGTTTTGTTTTGTTTTTAAAAGACACTATTCATAATGAATTGTGGTCTCAACACCCTCTAATATAACTCCATCCTGTCTTAACTAATATATCTGCAGAGAACATGTTTCTAAACAAGTTCACATTCTGAGACATGAAGGCTTTATGACTTCAATATCTTGTATTAGATAATAACATTCAGCCCATGACAGTACCCTTAAGATTTTTTGTTATTTATTAATGGTCAATTAAAAGGCTAAAAAACAAACAGTATAAAGCATAATATTAATGGCATAAGTTTATTGTTAAGGCAAAAAGATTACCTTTGTTAAGTAAAAAGTGCAGAAAAAATAAGTAGAGGTAATGTATCAAAATGAGAAACTTCTGTATGAGAGATTTTGCATCATGTACAACCAGGCAAAGGCAACAGTTCCATAGAATGAAGATTATCAGTAGAAAAATGGAGGAGCATCAAAATGCATCAATTCACAGATAAGGAAATACCAGTCACTGTGTCACTCATTTTCTTTCCAGTGTTCGAGACTTTTCCTAGCAGCAAGGCATCTTCCTGTGCTTTTCTGTGGTTTTGCAACTTGCAACTAACACCTATTTCATCATCTTTAAAATTTGTCTCAGGGATCGAGTCCTGAAATTCACTTCACCTCCACCCATCCCACACCATATTCCATTTATTTTCCTTGTTTTTACAGGCCTCTCTGTTCTCTTTCTTGATTCTAATTCTGTTTTTAAATTTTTATCTTTATTGGTATATTGTATATAAACATCATGATCACACTCAATATGGGGAATTTGTACCAGTATACAACACAATTTAATTCTCAATTTTTCCCATTCCCCCAGCCACCCCTCAACCCTGCACCCCCTAAATACATAAGTTTTTTTGTCTCTTTTTTATTACCATCACATTTTTTCTTTACCCCTCATTCCTTACCCTCCACCACATTTCCCCTCGAATATTTTCTTGAGAATGGGTATTATTCCTATTTAGTTAATAAATGAATTACCCATTGTGTTATTAAAACATCATATAGAGGGCCGGAGTGTTAGCTCAGTGGTTCCGGCGCCTGCCTCGCAAGCGCAAGGTCCTGAGTTCGATCCCCGGTAACCACATATAATGCTGGGTGTGGAGACACGCCCACCAACAATCAACACCGCATACCACAGTGCCGGACGTGGTGGCTCACGCCTGTCATCCTAGCACTCAGGAGGCAGAGACAAGAGGATTGCTGAGTTCGTGGCGGCTTGCCTGGGCACCATAGTGAGCTC
>PVIC010004719.1:0-41928 GCA_004025085.1 Thryonomys swinderianus | reverse complement strand
TCGCTTCTGCACTTTAACAATAGCATGATCTAATCACTTCTGCATAGAAACCCCTTGGTAACAGGTGGAGGAGGTAAATTTTGCCTTTAAATACTGTGTGTTAGTCTAAGTGGGTGCCTCTTCCGCATGGAAGGATGGCCCTCCGCTGAGTAATAAAGTTCTTGGATGGACTTTAAGATCATGTTGTGTCCTGAGAGATTGTCTCAGTGGGACTTGGGCACAGCAATTCAAGAAGTTCATCCGCTTTGTGGTGCCAGATGAATGTAAAGAAGTCATTTTCCTGAAAACCGAGAATTTGATCATCTAATATGATGAATTTGATCGTATTGCTTCCCATAATTTGTCAAGAAGTTCAAAGAAAATGTGGTACTAAATGAAGCAGTAACTGAGGAACTCCAGAAAAAGTATATTTATGATAAGGATTTTTAAAAATATACTAGTGTGAATGTTTCCTCATAAATTTCATTAAAAGTTGGGTGTAATTATAAATAATCATTACAAAATTTCAAACTTTTTAATATTAAATTATGGAACATTTTTTTCCTTTTTGATGACAGAAAGAGATATAGAACTGATCAGTCTGGCTTGGTTTCAGCCAACAGGTGTATAATTAGTATCATGAAACAAATCACAACATCTGAAAGGACTAAAAAATTTTCACATATCCGGGCATGGTGGCTCACACCTGTAATCCCAGCACTCGGGAGGCAGAGACAGGAGGATTGCTGAGTTTGAGGCTTGCCTGGGCTACATAGTGAGCTGAGGGCCAGCCTGAACTACAAAGCAAGACCCTGTCTCAAAAAAAAAAAATTCTCACATAGCTGCAGATGTACTTGGTGAGAGGTTTTTTACATGACTCAGTTACTCTTATGTGTATTATCATTAGCTCCTTGCTTCTCCTGTGCTCAAAAAAGAGTAATGACAGATGTCTGTTCATGTCCTGACAGACCTTCTTTTTCTTATTTATTTTTTCAAGTCTCTTAACAATATTTGTGGTGTCAAATAAGCATTATCAAATATGTACTCCTTGATCCCTTTCAGTAAAAAACCTTTATTTTCACAACGTGAAAAATCAAATTTTATGTTTTGTATCTGCTGTGTATATTTTGCAGTAGTCAAATAGTGAATTAACATATCTAAAGTGACTTCTTGGTAAAGTCTTCATAGCTGGTAACTCACAGCGGGTCAAAGATCAGCAAAAAATATTCTTGTTTGTCACTTTAGTTCAAGTACAGAAAAACAGCTTTCGGCTTAGGAGCTATAATCCTCTGTGCATCTCATTATATTTCTGGTTAACATTGTCAATTTTTTTCTTTCTTGGTACCAATGATTGTGCGTAATTTGTGTTTTAATAGTGAAAGTAGATTTTTAGTTAATAAGCAAATTACAATAATGTTATTAAAATGATCACAAAAGGAATAGTTTATTTTTACTGATGGAATTTAAAATCTTTACCAAATTTGGTCATTCAAGGTGATTCAGAAACTGCCATAAGTTATGTTGTAAATGGTGAGCAGAAAAGAAAAATGGGGAATAGGTCTAACAAGGGGTAGGTACTGCAGTCATAAACTAATGAAAGGGTAGATGTTGGTTCCACAAGAATGTAAAAGAGACGCTGAAATGAGTAATCATGATATTTATTTTTATTGCATTAATTGGCTACTATCTGTAGATCAGACCTACATAAAGAATACTGCATTCTGCCTACATCCTAAATGGAGCCTCCACCTTCATATTAAAGTTAAGGAAAGCTAGATTCATTCAAGAGGTCGACTTTACACTCAGATATATTTTCGGTTTTCTCCACTTGTGAAAATTTCACAGTGATCTAGGCTAATAGTTGAAAGCAGGTGTGGGGAAAGCGGAACGGCCATGTCTCTCATCACATGCTTAGCACCTTGTGCTTTCAGGAAAAGTGCATCTTGGAACACCAATGGTGCTCTCAAAGAGCCAAGAGAGCAGTTGTGAAAAATTTTAATCTGTTACCTTTTCACTACTGTAACTCGTAACAAAAGTGTTCAACTTGAGAAGAGGAAAGATGTACTTTGGTTCACAGATTTGGACGTTTCAGTCCAGGTTTAGTTGGCACGGTTGTTCGCAGACTTGTGACAAAGCAGCTCGTCATGGGCCAGAGTGTGTGGTACAGAAACCTGCTTACCTTATGGCAGCAGGAAGCAAAGCAAGAAAGAGGGAGGAGCTCAGTGCAGTGATCCCCCTCAAGGGCATTCCTCATGTGACCCAGGGCACCAACTATGCTGCACATCTTGGTTCTACCATCTCCCAGTCCTGCCATGGGGAAGCCTTTATCACCTGGTCTGTGGGGGAAGGTGGGGCACAACCCAGACTACGGCATGTGTGGAGGACCAAAAGCCTGAAGACTGGATGAGAAGTCATATAAGGTAATTATAGTGACGTCTATGTTGAGTCGTTGATTTTTAAAAAGTCAATTAGAGAGCCCTAAGAGGGTGAAGGATCATTAATTGTCATTCAACACACAAAATATAATCAGTTATCTAATTTGGCAATTTATTAATTAGGTATTATTTGATTATATCATAGTTTTTGTTTTTTTAACAAAAATGTTAATGCCTTAATTATTTTCTGTACTTTAAGCTTGTATAAACCAACCTGCTAATCATTGCAGAATTTTGACTTTTTATCAGTAAGTTAAACAATACTGTTCTCTAGAGATAACCCAACACCAAAAAGTAAAAAAATAAACCAAAGAAAATCAAACATTAGATACCAAATTAGCATTTTATGTATTTTTATTATTTAATTAGTAAAGTGAAACTTTGTGTATATGAGAAATAGAATATTTTTCAGAGTATGACCACCTTGATAATCCACTATATAATATTAGAATTTGAGATATTTTACAAAGACTACCCAACTATTTATTATTCTTATGTGATAAATAAAATATATATCACTAAAATTATTTTTAAAACTATTATCAATCAGTGTATTTAATCTATATTGATAGCTACCTACTTAGCCCCTCTTGACCTACTATAAAGATATAGAAATATTTTCTCTCCTGTGGCAATGACAGATCTCACCCATCAAGATTGTTTCTTTATCCCATTTTCATTTTAAATTTCATGATGACCTATGTAATTTATCCAAACCAATTTTTCCATTAAGAAAAAATTTTAAATCTCCTCAAAGAGAAAAATAGGACTCAGAATCTCTGATGAGCTACACCAGACACAGCTGATGAAACAAGAGTGGGAAATGAGTGCTATTTCACACTGGATTTGCAGTATGGATCTCATCGTGGCACTGAATGAACAGCATCGGGGAGTGTGTGTGTGTGTGTGTGTGTGTGTGTGTGTGTGTGTGTGTGTGTGTGTGTGTAGGGGGGTGAGAGAAAGAGAGAGACAGAGGGAGGGAGGAAGGGTGGAAACAAGGTGGAAGGAAGATGAAATACAGCTTTTTCTTTCTTTTAAAAATATACAAAATATAGCAATTTGCTTATACGCTAATGAAAATTATTTCATAGAAAATAACATTAGTCATTGTTTTAAGAAGCAGCTCAAAGTGATTGCCATGAATAGGCAAATTTAGAAAAGATCCTATTACCCCTCTATAAATTAATCTTTTTATTATCAAATCAAACTGATTAAAAGGTCAAGTTTTCAAATTATTTTCCTCCCTACCTCCTTTCTTTTTACCATTCCTTCCTTTTTGAATAGCCTTGGAGTGAAGGAAGAAGGACCTGCACCAAAGTCTACAGCACAAGACAGTAACTATGACATTGCCCAGGAGCTCAAAGCTCTTTATGAGCAAGAGCCACACCGTCTGCTCTCATGGTCAAAGGAGAAGCAGAGCCATTCAGGGTACAAGAATGGTAGCACTTCTTCCTAAAACACATTGTTTTTGAACAAAAATATTTGACACTAGATGGGAATCGCTACTGATCATCTACGAAGACAGATTTCTTTCTGCAGTGTTTTGGATAAGAGGTGTGTGGCTGGTCTGAGTTTTGCTTCACAGAATCTCTGCTCTCACTGTATTTGTACCCACGCTTACTGGGACGATTTGAGTTGAGTGACCTGTTTGCCAAAGACCGATTCATTTTCTTCCTGAACACCTTTGTTTGTAATGTGGTACTTTTAATAAATGGGAGAGGCATATTCCAAAAAGTAGCATTTTCAGGAAAAGCATCAAGACATAACTGAACAATTCCCAGAGAAAGCAGCCAAAACACTGCACAGAAGGGCAGTGAAGAAACCTTCCAACCCTTGGGTGTTTTCCAAGAACTTCCAAAGAGCACTTTTGTGGAATGAGGATTATCTAAATGAGCATTGTTTCACACCCAATTTGTTGTGCATAGTTTTATCCTCCCTCCTATGCCAATTAGATCTGGAAGTGCTTTGTGTGCAGTGCTGGAGAGGTAGAAATGAATTAGACGCAGGCCCGATTGTACTACATGGCAATTGGAGCTTTGCGCCTTATGCAGCTCTTCTCATAGATTGGGGATAAACTAAAAGCTTGTGTTTTGAGTCTCCTCCTTCATAGAGTTAATGTAGACACACACTTAATCACTCTCAGATGTGAAACGTGTTTTTAAAGAGCAGTCGGTTAAGAAATGGAGGGTTGTCTCTTTTAAATTCAATGAAATAGGGAAAGTCTATCAATAATTCAATTGCATCCAGAAACCTAGTGACCATGGTGCACATTACATGTTGGGACACGACCAGAAATTAGCAATATTCTATTATTTTAGACATAATTTGACGTCTAAAGGGTAATAAGCAATCTATCCTGATGCAGACTGGCTTAGACTATGTGGGCTACTATAAGTAAGTGCTTTAAAGAAGGTGGCTTATAAAGAACAGAAATTTGTTTCTCACTGTTCTGGAGCCCGAGAATTCTGAGATAAAAGTTGTGGTAGATTTAGCATTTGATAAGGTCCAGCTGTGGAGTTCATAGATGGCACTGGTTTGCTATGGCCTTGTACCAGTTAGGGTCCCCGTGAGGAATCCTGGTGTCTGTATAAACAGACTTACACGGTAGGCTTAACATCGGCACCCTGCAGAATCAGAACAGATGAGGAGGAAGGCAAGGAGGCAGCCAGTGCGCTGGAGGCCGGGAGGATCCAGTCAAAGACTGAAGACCTGGAGCTCAGCACAGGGTCCTGTGAGTCCACATCAGGAAGCTGGAGGGTTCGTGCTTGGCGGCTGGAGTCTGTGCTGGAAGCTTCGAGGTGGACAGTGCAAAGGCCGCAAGGAAGGCTGGAGCTCCTCTGAGGAAGGCGAAGCCAGACCTATCTCTGTGCTAATTTCCAGACTTCATCACCAAGCTGTAACTAGACAGGCAGGGGGGCATTAGAAAGCACTGTATTTCTTTTTCATCTCATAAATGTCTGATGTGATCAGCTTGTTGTTTGAATGAGAAGCCAGGGCTTGCTGCATTATTCATATCCTGACTTATGCTCTCTATCACAGCATGAACCTCTTTCCTTTTAGATATATGAAAATGACTGAACAAAAGGCTCACAGTTCTAATAGATAAACAAAACATTTTGTGCTTAGCTTTCCACATGGTCCCTTGAATGGCTGTGTTTCTTAGAAAGCAGGGGTTCCTGAAGACGTTTGCTGCTCTACCATGTGATGATTTTATTTGCGTGTGTACTAATCAGAATTCCTCTAGTACCTCATCATCCACTATAAAGACAAATATGGTAACGGTCTTTTTTCAGTTATATGCACAGGCTCCAAGGACATTAAAAATGATCTTTCTTTTGTTCTTAATGTATTTTCAAATTCAAAGATTCAACTTTTTCAAGTTTTCTGGAAGTCACATTAATAGGCCACTTTTGCCAACAAAATATGTACAGTCAATTACCAATAAATTTAAGAACAGTATAAGAGGTTACTGATAGGAAGCAGGGAGATAGGTAGATCTTTTGCAAAGGGAAAGGTAATTAAGAGATGAGGGAGAAGAGGAAGGAGATGAAAAAAAAGGATTGAAGTAGATCACATCTTCCCCACAAGGAATGTAGTCCTTACCACAGAAATGTACTAATGAGTACAAGTACAGGACCCGTCTCACTCACTTATTTTTTAAATTATGTGTTGATAAATTGTGCTGCCTGTCATTTAAAGGGTACGAACAATGTTATGTGATTTGAATGAAATAGGGAATAAATAGGTTGGGCCAAGCAGCTCACTCATTGGCTCGACTGGCTGGGCCTCCTCCATTTTTCTAGTCTGGGATGTTAGAAACACAGATGTGTCCAAGAGTCGATGAGTGGATCTGATAAAAATCGATGCGCCTCCTCTCAGAGTCAGCATCAAGCTAGAGGATAACGTGCTGCATACCCACCCACGTTGCAGGCCCCAAACTGTGTGGATATGGTCTTCTTTTTCTGTCCACCCTCTGTCTCTTTGATTCTCTCCATTGTATTTTTTTTTTTTTGAGACAGGGTCTCGCTTTGTAGTTCAGGCTGGCCGTCAGCTCACTATAGAGCCCAGGCAAGCTTCAAACTCAGCAATCCTCCTGCCTCTGCCTCCCGAGTCCATTGTATGTTTTTAATAAAGTTCAGGAGCATATTGATCAGGTTTTGAGCTTTATAATACATTCTCAGACACAGGGTACTTGAAAAGATTGATTTAGCTGTTTCGAAGGTTAAAGGCATGCAGCTGGCATTCATGTGTTCTCAGCTGTGTCGCTCGTGATGAGTAGAGAGGGCAGGATTGCTCCTGTGTATGTCGGAGCCAGCAAGTGACAGTGTCACCAACAAAGTGCAGAGAGGAATGGATGGCTCCAAACTCAGGCTTTTTTTTTTTTTTTTTTTTTTTTTTTTTTTTTTGAGACAGGGTCTCGCTTTGTAGTTCAGGCAGGCCCTCAGCTCACTATGTAGCCCAGGCAAGCCTCGAACTCAGCAATCCATCTGCCTCTGCCTCCCGAGTGCTGGGATTACAGGCGTGAGCCACCACGCCCCGCACTGTGGTATGTGGTGTTGATTGCTGGTGGGCGTGAGTCCCCATGCCCAGCATTGTATGTGGTGATCGGGATCAAACTCAGGACCTTGCGCTTGTGAGGCAGGCGCTGGAACCATTGAACTAAATCTCCGGCCCAACTCAGGCTTTTTAACGTCTCCATGTGAGAACAGTAAGGAGTCCCAGGAGCATGACACTACAAGGGGACACTGTGACCTTGGCAGCAAAGGGGCATAATTAAGAGTCAACAAAGCGCTTTCCAATAATGCCACTCCAGGGACCCACCTTCTTACCACAGTACCCCCAGAGGACATTCTCACCCCACTGAAACCACAGCAAACAAGCAGGAAATAAGTTAAATGTCCATATTCAGTCTCCCTTTTAACCCTGATTCCTTGAAACCCCTTGGAAGAATTTTTCTAGCATATTCACAGTGAAAGCAAAAAGCTGCATGGTTTTCCCCAGGGTTGTATGCTAGGTATCTGGGAAAGCTGTGTAAAACTGATCATCACCTTCTCTTCCGTTGGTAAAAATGTAGTAAGAAAGAACCCTCTTAAAATTTTTTTCAAGGAACCATCCACTATAAATTTTACATAAAGGAGTTCTTACTGGGAAAATGGAAAATTATGGGCCAAAAAAATTTAACTTAAAATATTTAACATATGAGATGGGTAAGTTTCATTTTTGTTTTTTTTTTGACACAGGGTCTCTCTTTGTAGTTCAGGCTGGCCCTGAGCTTACTATGTAGCCCAGGCAAGAACTGAGCAATCCTCCTGCCTCTGCCTCTTGAGTGCTAGATTAACAGGAGTGAGCCACCATGCCTGGGAAAGATGGGTACATTTTGTAAGTCTTGAATTTCAGATAAGAATTTTACTGCCATTTTAACTCATTATAGTTAGGGGCTTGGTAGGCAAATTTATGAAGACAAGGAAGTTAGGGCCTGATCTGTCTAAAGTGGTCCCTTTAAATGATTCAATGCTTCTCTGTTCTGTAACTTATTTGTTTCTTTGTGTCTTTGCATTTGTATACAATACGTAGGGATACACATGCATTCATATACGTAATAGAGTCGCTAGGATGATTGATAGACAGGCAGGTAGGAAGGTAGATAATTAGTTTGGGGCCAATTTAAAGGGCTGTGTTTGATGCTCTTCCTGACGGTGAATACGGAGCTCCGGGAGTGTAAGTGTGGGAGACCCTGAGCCAGGGGGAGAGTGTCCGTCTGAAATCACTGAGGGGGGCACGAGCGCACTTCCTGCTCCGTGTTTGCTCCCTTCACTTTGACGAGGGCTGAGTACGAGCTGAATCAGTGCTGAAGAGTTGAATTCAGAATGGGCAAAAAAAGTAAAGAAGCCGGGCGTGGTGGCTCACGCCTGTCATCCCAGCACTCGGGAGGCAGAGGCAGGAGGATGGCTGAGTTCGAGGCTTGCCTGGCTACATAGTGAGCTCAGGGCCAGCCTGAACTACAAAGCGAGACCCTGTCTCAAAAAAAAAAAAAAAGTAAAGGAATTCCAGCGCCACATACTTCATGATCACACAGGAGGGATACAGGTGATAGCAAACGAGTTTATAAGTAATTCAATATTTTATTGTAAGTACATTTTAAAGGAGCACATTTACAGGTTATTTTTTACCTTATTTATTATTTCTATTATTTTTCGAATGTACACGAATTGTTTTCTACCATCGTAGTGGTCAGGGTGGGGAAGGCAACTGTGTGATAGAGTCTTCATTATTAAGATGTACTGAAGAGCTGTGAGCACAGTGAAATTGCTAGAAATGATGTTAGCTAATGTGCAGCTAAGCAGAAGCAGACGGAGCACCATGTAAATACTGTAGAAGTCAGAGTGGAGATGAGGGCTTTGAGGGAGTAGGCACCACCTTAGGGAGCACTGTCCCTCCAGATGTGCCCTGCAGAGTGGGTGCTTGGATAGCTCGGATTAGCAGGGAAAACGACTGAGGGGTGCAGTGGGAGTGAGAAGGTTCCGTAGTGTATTTAACATTCCATACAAATTGGTGGAGATCCAAGATCTCTGAGACTTGAAGAAGTAAGCAAAGAATCAAAACTAAAATGAATAACAAATCTAACTAAGTGAAGGGTCTGGAGATGTCCCGTTACAGAACCAACTCGTTCATCTTCCCATGTGCAGGAAAACACCTTCCCTGTGAGTGGGGGAGGGGTCGTCCGAAGAAAAAGTATTTAATGGGATGAAATAGGAGGAGCTGATTCTTGCTTAGTATTCCGCATTGTAAGTGCTCACTAGCTACGTGTCAAGTAATTAAAGGAATCAAAATGCAGCCACTGACTTTAATTAAACTTTACAGCACGGAGTGAGGAGTAATGAATGTGGGTTAAATAAAAGTGGAAAAGATTTAGGGCCAGTCTGAGTTTCACATTGATTCAGATCATAGTAAAATGGATGTGTCTGGACACATCAGTAATTAACTAGGGGAAATCTTCCCGTGAGTGTCCTCTCTCCAAACACGTAAACATGAAGAATGTATGCAAAAGATGCCCCCAAATGTCGTCCGCTTCAGTCACACCACATCTGGACAGTCCTGCACAGCTGCAGGGGTAGAAGCACATCCTCAGTTTACTCAAGAATGAAAAGTTTATTTAATTCATTTTGACTTTGAGCTCGGAACAGAAATCTCAATCCTGAAAGTAGAGGGTCAAGCTGACAGATGATATTTATTGTCTATTCTTTTAAAATATCCCTTGAAAGTAAGAAATGGGAGGCTCTTTTGAAAGAAGTGAAGTGAGGAAAACTAGTGAAATATGATAGACTTATTCTCATGGGGCACAGTCTGCTGGAGGAACATAGAACAAATAATGAAACAAATATGCTGTTATAAATTGTGGTCAGTACAAGTATAGAATAAAAATAAAGTGTGTGTGTGTGGTGGAAGATAGATGATTATGGAGGGTGAGAAAGGAAAATACTCCAGTCTGATTACTTATGGAGTGTTTCCTGCCACTTTATTTTTTCACTCACTCTGAACTTCAAAAGTGATTGAACAGTAATCTTTCATCAGGTATGTGAAGATTAAGAAGTCACCTGATGGGGCCAGAGATTTAGCTCAGTGGTTGTGGCACCTGCCTCACAAGCTCAAGGTCCTGAGCTTAATCCCAGTAACCACATACAGTGCTGGGTGTGGTGACTCATGCCCACCAGCCATCAATACCACATACTGCAGTGCCGGGCGTGGTGGCTCACACCTGTCATCCCAGCACTTGGGAGGTAGAGACAGGAGGATTGCTGAGTTGGAGGCTTGCCTGGGCTACATAGTGAGCTGAGGGGCAGCCTGAACTAAAAAGCGAGACCCTGTCTCAAAAAAAAAAAGTCACCTGATGAAAGACCAGAGGACCGGTGAGGGGTAGAGGCAGGTGAAGAATATTCCAGGCAGGAAGAACAACTTGTAAGAAGACCCCGACATAAGCAAGAACTAGGCATACTTGCGATGATAAGATGGATTTTCAATTCGATTGGGTTGGGTGCTGCTACAGTTATTAACAAAGCACACTTCTGGGTGCGTCTAGGTGGGTCCTAAAGGGGTGAACATAAAGGGGTCTCCATCCAGTCCCTTGCTCCTTCCTTCCTGGATCTGTTCCTCTCCTCTGCTTCCCAGCTGCCATGGAACAATCAGCTCAGGTCTACCATGACGTTTCCTCCCTGGAGCAAACTGGTTATGGCCTGAATCCTCTGGAGCTGTGAGAGAAAACTGTCTCTTTCTCCCCCTGGCAATTTTGACTGTTTGGCATTGTGTTCCAGTGGCAGAAAAGCTGACTGATGCAATACCTGTCTTCAGAAAGGAGCCAACTGGTTTTATAGTGAAGTAAACAAGAAGAAAGAAAGATGAAATGAAATGGAAAGTGAAGGAGAGTTAGTGTAATGTGTTATAGGCTTTTATTTATATGTGATGAAAACCAATAAAATATTATCATGTTTTTGTGTATAAAACAACTATTTACTGGTACATTTTAGATATACATCATGATCACATTTGACAATGAGAATTTGTACCTGTACATGATATATCTTGATTCTCATTTTTTCCATTTCCCATGCTCTCCTTACAACCCTCACCCCTATATACTTAAGCTTTGTTTCCCTTCTGCACTATCAAATTTTTTCATTTCCTTAATTACCTTCCCCCGTTCCCCTTCTCATTTTCCCTTTGAAGATTTTCTCCTATTTCACAATACCTATCATATTTTCTGGACCTCATTTACACCATCAGTGTCTCATACTGTAAAGATAATATGGTATTTACACATCTGTGACCTATTTATTTCACTTATGCGTATGTCCTCAAGGTGTGTCTATTTAAGTATAAGTGTTTCTAATGTATCATTCCTTATTGCTGAGTAATACTCCATTCTATAAAAATATATTAGTCAAAGAAGGGACATTAATTCATTAAAATATTTATGGAGAGGTCAATGTGTCACCATGTCTGTTCTAAGTCTTTAACATACATCAGTGAGATAAAAATACGCACATATTCATGATCTTATATCCTAGCTTGTATATAGAAGGTTGAGATGCATAACAGAAAATTGGCACAATAAAAATTAAGCTCTATGATGTGTCAGGAAGTGATAAATCCTCTTGATGAAGTAAAATGCAGAGCCAGGAGGTCAGGGATGCCAAGGCTGGAAAGAACTCGTAGTTTTAATTCAAACCACTAGGATAGTCCTTACTGATAACATAATGGTTTGTAAATGTGGCTCCGTTAGTAACATTGGGTTCCTTTTCAAGTTGTCACGTGAAGTTTGCGGACCTCATCTTTATACAAACTCTACCTTCGTTCCAAGATAGTGTGTGTGCTTGTGTGTAACTGACCAGTCAGCATCCTCTGGGGGTTCACTGCTGCCTTTCTTCCCTCAGTCAGTGCTGTGGTATTCTGTTTGAGTCTGGATCTTGCCACATTGGGATGTTTAGAAATAAACACCATCAGGGAAAGGCAGGAGGAAGGATTTCATTTCTTACTAGATGGCTTGCATAAGTAGCCAGATAATATGATCTCAAAATCTGGCTGATTTGGTGAAGTGATAGCAAAACACATTAACCGTGGACATTTTCTTCCTTAACAACCTTAGATCGGCTATGCAGTCATGAATTCAGGCCTGATTAAGAAATGGCAAGATAACTCTGAAAAGAATTCTAATTTATAAATCATTAAATATGTTAGGACCAATTGCTGTGATGAGGTCAGTGTCTGGCTTAAAAAAAAATCTAATTCTCTGTATTGCTTGGGTCTTCCTTTCTAATTACATGTGCTTATCAGATGATGAATTTTATGGTACAGCTTAATTCTATGGATCTATTTTTAGTTTTTGTGTTGCTGTAGTATTAGAAATATTGAAAGAGAAACTCAGGATGACCAGATTTATCAACTGAATCTTAGAATGACTTTAAAATTAATAAGGTGGCATACACTCTTTGTTTTTAAGTAATAAATCCACTTGTTAAACAACCACTTATTGAGTTTGCATTTTAGGGTAAGTTCAGGTCTCAGTGTTCAGAAATGAGAGAATATAAATACAAAGTGGTAACTTTTGAAATCCCCTAAAACAGAAATCTTTCTTTTCCTTATATCATTTTCAGTGGATCATGAGCAGCTCAATTCACTTCAAAATCTTGAAAATGAAAAACAAAGAAAAGAATGAGGAACATGATTGAGGTCAAGAGAAAGAAAATAAGATCAACTCCAGAGCCAGTGTTTGGGCAGGATTTTTTCTACCCGGCCATGCACAGCTCACATTTAACTCCTTGGCTTGTTGCTCTGTCATGGAATTAACTGCTTCCCCAAGACAGGACGTTTTTCTATATTTCAAAAATCTCCTTTTAGGCTAATGAGGTCCAAAATCAGCTCTCATGTTTGATACTATCCATAACTAATTTTTATGGACTATTAACTTGGGCCAGGCATAATGATTTGTACATAAATAACCCAACAGAGGAGACATTATGACTATCCCACATTCTAAGTGAAAACAATCACGATTCCAAACAACTAGAACTTGCCCAAGGATATAGAGCTAGTAAAGGCCGGATTCGAAGCCAGGCTTTTGTCTTCAGCACTCATTTACTTTAGTCACTGTGCTGATGCATTATACACACACATACAAACACATATATACACATTAACTTGAATTTTATAATCATTTGCAGCTAAAGAGAATTTATGCACCATGTACAGACTAGCAAGAAGATTCAAATGGATAGAATCCTGGGGTTGGATCTCAGCAATACTAAGCGCGGATAAATTGTCGTTATGGGATTTTTTTGGTTATACTGCTCTATTAATTTAATAGCAGATGCTGACTTTATCACAGTAAATAACATATTCATTAAAATGTTTAAACACTCATGAGTGAAGAGAAGAGACATTAGAAACTCACTCTACAAGCATAACTAACAAAACAATGAAAGCATTTCCCCGCGTTAGGGAACACGGGGCAGGTGACCTCTACACTTTCAGCCGCTTTGTCTTTGGCATTGAAGCTTGTTCTATATACTTCAGAGGCCGACTTGAGAGAGCTGTGCATCTAGGAGAGAAAAATATGCAGCATCTCAGTGGAATCGGGTGATTAAGAAGTAGTGTCAGCCTTCGTGAAGAAGAAAGTCAGTTCTGGATCGGTTCGGCCTAATCCACCTCAGGGAAATATTAAGAAGTCTTTTCATTCCCATGGTATAAGAAAGACAGTCACATTCCAAGCAGGCAGCTGGAAATGCAAATGTTACCAATTTCAGGAAAGGCCTAGTGAGTTCCCTGGGCCATTTTGTTTAGGTTCCTAATTCCTTGGACTTTGGATCATCTGTTCCGTTGATAGGTCACCCCAGAGCATTAGTGATGCCAAAATATTGTCCAGGGGAATCATTAGTTCATTAAGATATACTACAAAAGTCTAGTATGGTGGCATGTGTCTGTCATCCTAACATTTGGAAGACTGAGGTAGGAGGATCGCTGCAAGTTTGAGGCCAGCCTGAGCTGCATAGCAAAACCTCGTCTTAACCCCCCCCCCAAGACTATAGACACCAGGAGATGCTAAGGCAGGAAAATTGCAAATTTGAGGCCTCACAGGGCAACTTTGTAAGAATTCATCATAAAACAAGATGACAATACAGTGCAGTACAGGACAATACGATGGCCTTAGCTCACTGAGAGGACACGCAAGTTCCATCCCAATTATTGCACAAATGTTTCCAAGTATATACACAGTACATACAATAAGGAGGTGATTCTAGAAAATAAACCATTGACTGACTTTACCTTTCAATCACTCTTGGAGGTCTTTGGGCAGGAGCTTTAATGTTCAGAGTGCTATAGATATGATATGCAGTTAATTATATACAACAGGAAACATTTAGGTCCTTGGAGTGATGTGAGCTATAAGAAACTGAGTGATGACAGTAATGATGGGAAGAGGGCAGATGTGAGAGAAATAAGATCTCATATCAGTTGGGCTTATTGATTTTTTTTTAATTAGGGTCTTGCTTTGTAGTTCAGGCTATCCCTGAGGTCGCTATGTAGCCCAGGTAAGACTCCAACTCAGCAATCCTCCTGACTCTGCCTCCCCAGTGCTGCGATTACAGGCGTGAGTCACCACCCCCAGTACTGTTGTATGTGGTTACTGAAGATCAAAACAGGGACCTTGCCTTTGCTAGGCAGGCGCCAGAACCATTGAGCTAAATCTCCAGCCTAGGCTTATTGATTTTTAATTGGATATGAGACAGTGAAGGGAAAGAGTTGAAATTTTTTTCTAGAGCATTCTTTCACTTTTTTTTTTTTTTTGTGAGACAGGGTCTCGCTTTGAGTTCAGGCTGGTCTTGAGCTCACTATGTAGCCCAGGCAAGCCTCCAGCTCAGCAATCCTCCTGCCTCTGCCTCCTGAGTGCTGGGATTACAGGCGTGAGCCACCATGCCCGGCCCTGTGGTATGTGGTATTGATTGCTGGTGGGCATGAGTCACCACACCCAGCATTCTATGTGGTTACCGGGATCGAACTCAGGACCTTGTGCTTGTGAGGCAGGTGCCGGAACCACTGAGCTAAATCTCCGGCCCTCTTTCACTTATTTGAGAAGAAACTATTTGTGATCAGTCATATTGCAGGCACTTGGATGCAATGCTTGTCCTATTGCTGAACTTCCTGAAACTTCCATGGACAAAGCTAGCCAGGCTGTCCTATGCTTTCAAAAATTTTAGTAATTGATTGATAGCATCTGGTGATCAGTTAAATATAGGTGACAGAGAAGAGTGTAATGTTAGATATCACCCAGATTTCTGAGAAAAGGGTCAGAAGTAGACTATGTTTTAAGAGAAAACTGTTCATTTTGCTTTGTATATTTAAGCATAATAGTTTACATCTAGACCATTCCTTACATTTAAGTAAGAATGACTTGAATAAATCAGATTTCTAGATTAATCCTGAATTACTAATAAAAGCAGACTTTTTGGTGCTAGTCTCCAAGGATATTGATGAAGGTATCAACTATTTACATGTGTACTATTTACCTTTAGTAACAAGACCTATTACTCTTCTTCTAGTTCACCTTAAGCCTTCTCCTCTTGCAAAGACTTCTAGAAGAAACTAACCAGAACAAATTAAATTACTGATAGTATGAATTTAAACGAATGAAGAATTGCCAGTCTCATTTCTGACTATAGAAGCCTTTACCTTTGTCTCTACCCCAAGAAATTTTACACAAGAAAGGAAGGAAGTAAGGACAAATTCAATATCCACTTTTGAAAAAACAGTCCGTAGAATAAGTATAGCAAGACCCTATCCCACTATTCTTTCCTTACTCAAGGAAGTAAGATCACTATTGAAATAGAAGCCTACTTGGTATGTCTGACGTATATTGATCAAATGAAAGTTTAAATTGGTTTTAGAATACATAGCACAATTTTATTCCTGCCACAGACTGGCATACCTGGAACATTTTAGCCACATTTCTCCTCATTGAAGAGATCCTCAGGCCTAAGAATTTCAAACCAAACAAATAGAAAGTAAAATCTTTGTAAGAAGAAATACTCATCCAATATCTATGAGTTTATATCACTCTTCAGGATGATTTAAACCTACTTTAGGATAAAGCCTAAATGTATTTTAATAATTTTAGCTATGTAAATGGCTGGTTGCCTGGGAGATAATATTGTGGTTTCCACGGTAGGTATGTCAAAAAAAAAAAAAAGGAAATTGCTTTGTGATAAAAATTTGAGAAGGAGGAAGACTGATGTAGTGCACCTCTGAGGTAAATTCAACTTTGCAATGTCTTTTTGAAAGGAGTTACATCCCCCAAAATGGTTATA
Source organism: Thryonomys swinderianus (assembly GCA_004025085.1). NCBI lineage: Eukaryota > Metazoa > Chordata > Mammalia > Rodentia > Thryonomyidae > Thryonomys > Thryonomys swinderianus. Next base: position 25,658 of record PVIC010004719.1, on the reverse strand, counting down.
GAAAGAATGAAAGCGACCACTGTGATTAAAATAGCAGAGCAGAGAAAATTGAGTTACTTAAGTGTAATTATACCCAAACTAAACAAAGATCCACATGAGAAAAAGAAGAGAGTTGCACATATGCATACACTTTAAGAAAAAAGTTATTTATGTGCCCAAGAGATAGCTATTTAACATCTATATTTTAATCAGTTTGGAACTGATCTTACAGGAAATGCTAAACATGAGTACACCGCACTATACTATCTCTTATGACATGATATAATATGCTCCTATCACTTCAATGTAATATTTAACATAATAGATATCAAAGGAGTCATATGGTCCAGTGCAGAGGGAGAGGGAGAGAAAGAGAGAGAGAGACAGAGACAGAGACAGAAAGAGGTAGAGAGAAATTACTTCTGACTGGTACGAAATGAGAGAGAAAATATAGATTCATAGAAAGGCAGTATTAGGGTCTGATTTTTCAAAGGTTGTGAGAACTGTATTAACAGGAGTGATGATAACAGATATCCTTATCTTGTTCCTTATTTTAGAAGGAAAGTTCTCAGCTTCTTCCCATTGGACATGACGTTTGGCATTGGTTTGTTGTACACGGCTCTTATCAAACTGGGATAGGGTCTTGCTATACTTATTCTACTGACTTTTTTCAGAAGTGGATATTGAATTTGTCCAAGGTTTTTTCTTTGTCAATTGAGATGACCACGTGGCTTTTGTCTTTCTTCTCATTATGAGATGTATTAAATTTATTAATTTGCATATGTTGAAATGTCACTGAATCCCTGGGATGAATCCTACATGGCTGTGATGTGTGATTTTTTAGATGATTTGTTGCATGCTCTTTGCCCATACCTTGTTGATTTTTGTTTGTTTGTTTACTGTCATTAAAGAGATAAGCTTGTAATTCTGCTTTTTGCTTGGGTCCTTTTCTGATTTGGGAATCACAGTGATGCTTGCTTTCAGGAATGACTAGCATTACTTTTTCAGTTTTATTAAGGAGTTTTAAGGATATTGATGTTAGATCTCTAAGGTTCTTGTAGAACTCATTTGGGCTTTTCTGAGCTCATAGTTATTTTTTGTTACCTTTTCAATTTAATTGCTTGTTTTTCTTTTCTGCATACTTATTATCTTCTTGGTTCAGGGTTGGGAATTCTTGTATCCATTTCCTCCAAATTTTGCAATTTATTAGAATATATTTTCTCAAAGTAATGACTAATAACCTTCTGGATTTAAGAATGTCCATTGTAGTTTTGCCTTTTTCATTTATAATTATAGTGATTTGATTCTTTTTTTTCTTCTCATTTGTAAGTTTGGTTAAGGATTTGTCTACTTCTTTTATTTTTTCAAAGAACTGGCTCTTTAACTCACTGATTCTTTGTATTGTTTTCTAGTTTCAATTTCATTTATCTCTGCTCTTATCTTTATAATATCCTTCCTTGTACTAACATTGAATTTAGATTGCTTTTGAGTTTTAGTAATTTCTTACATATTTTTTCCTTCAATTTCTTATCAGATATATCTGCTGAAAATGTTTTCTATCATTTTATAGGGTACTTTTCACTTCACTTATAATTTCTTCTATGACAAAGCTTTTAGTCTGATGATCTACCACCTGCCCATTTTGGTTTAATTATCAGTGCTTTTATAGCCAGAGAATCAGAGTAACACTCATATTATGAAACTCTTCTATTTCTTTTCATAAGCATTTTCCATTTTTATGTTTATATCTTTAATTCATTTTTAGTTGATCTTTGAATGTGGTACAAAGTAATGGCTTTGTCTCACTTGTACCTGTGAATATCCAGTTTTCTCAACACTATTTGCTGAAGAAATAACTCTTCCTTTGTGTTCCTAGCACTTTTTCAAAGATCACTTGACTTTGTATGTACTAGTTCATTTCTGGGCTCTCCATTCTGTTTCATTGGTTTCTACATCTTTCTATTCCAGGAAATTACTGTTCCCATTTCTGTAGTTTGGGCATGTTTGAAATCAGGAGGCATGAAATATATATATTTTCAAAGGTTGTGTGGTCCCATGATAAGTTTTTAATTTTTTCTATTAGATCAAAAATGACTATTGCAGTTTTGCTAGAGACACCACTCGCTGTGTACTTTGCTGTGAATGGCACAAAGGTCCAGATGTTTGCATCTTCAACATTTGCATGTCAGGATAGTAACTAGGATGTGGTGCTCTGAAGTGGGAGGGGATTCCAGAGAGCATTAGACCACAAGGGCAGAGTCCCCACAAATAAGAAGAGTCATTTATAAAAGAAAACTCAAAAAGGTCTCTAACTTTTTCCACCATGTAAGGACATGACAAAACAGCTCTGTATGAATCAGAAGATGGAGCTTACTAGACACTGACTCTGCTGGTGTCTTTAGCCTAGATTTCCACATCTCCACAACTGTGAGAAATAAATTTTTGTTGTTGACAAACCACACAGTTTGTAATAGCCCAGGTGGATTAAGGCTGATAGTATGGCTATTTAAACCATATTCTTCCATCTAATGAACACCAAATGTCTTTCCTTTATTTTTTAATATCTTTATTCTCTTTCAGTAATGTTTTGAGTTTTTTTGCCTACTTGACTGTTTGTTCCCAAGTAGTGTATTAATTTTGACGCTATTACAAAGAAAATTGTTTTCTTACTTGTCTTTTTAGATTGTCTATTTTTATTATGGTGAAATGCCACTATTTTTCTACTTATTGATTTTTAATCCTGCAACTTTATTGCATTTGTTTGTTAGTCATAGCAGTTTTTATGTGGAGTGTTAAGTGATTTTCCTCATGTATTATAATAAACTCCAAAGTTAAAGTTAGGTTTCTTTTTCTTCTTTGAGTGTCCTGTTTCTCCTACTTCCTCTAGCTAGGACTTTTAGGAAAAGTCAAATCCCAAGTGACTTGCTGGGCAACTTATCTTGAGGAGGCCACCAAGCGGAGTTGAACTCTCAAGGACTTCCTGCTTGTAAGTGGAGAAACTTTGAAGTCAGACAGTGCAATTGAAAAGGTAAGAGAAATAAGTAACCAAGTCTAGGCAGTATTGTCCCTAACTTCATGATAACAAAACATAACCTGAACTAGACTTAACTGATTCATATCAGGGAGATGCAGGACCAAGAATAATATGGGAAACAGATTAAATGTAGAACACAAAACAGAAAGGAGACCTTCACACACTGATTGGATATACATACATGCTTTTTATTAGTCATTGGATATGTGAATTATAACTCTTCTGGATTATTTCAAGGGAAACATAGAAAATCAGGAATTCTCATACAAGGACTTTGGTAGGATAGTCTCAAATGTGTTCTTCCTGGGCATATGGGATAAACTAAATTTCTAAAAAAGATACGTTAGAATCAATGCTTAGGACTCAAAGTGTAACTTTACTTGCAAATTTAAGTAGTTAAACTGAGGCTACCTGGGAATAGAGTCAGTACAGACCCTCAGATGTGTGATGCCTTTTTAAAAAGAATAGAAACTATAGACACAGCAGGAGAAGATGACCACATAACTGCAGAGGAGAAAAAAGAGTGAAACATTTGCAAGTCTAGGGTTATTAAGGAATGTTGGAAATACCAGAAGCCAACGAAGAAGCGTGAAAGGGATTAGGCCCCAGACCCTGCAGACAGAACACGGTCTTGGTGACACTTTGGTTTTGTTGCTTCGGCCTCCAGAACAAAAGCATTTCTGTCATGTTCAGCCCTCCAACTTACTAGAACTTTATTTTGATAGCTTTTGGAAAGAGTATAACTGATTATCCACAGTGCAAACAAGACAGAAAACAGATAACACATAAATTAGGAAGGAAATTCCTTAAAGAAAACTGAGCGGACAACTGGTCAACTACTATTTTCAAGTGCAACGAATTCTATGCCCTGAGACCGATCACTGCCAAACACAGTGCATTTCACTCTGCAGGCTGCTGAACACAAACTGGCTCATTAAGTCATCAGTCACCCTCCAACGTACAGCAATGGAAGCAAAAGACAACATGTTATTTACACAGAAATGCTGCCTTTAAGTTGAACAACGGAAGAGCTGAATAACAGCTTATGTGTTTACTGCTTCCCACTCTTCTGCTTGATTTCTCAACCTTATGTCAATATCATAAAAGCTACAAAGATATCACTGATGGTGTTGATGGGACTCGAGGAAAAATGCCCAGCTATCAACCAGAAAGAGAAAGAACAAGAAAAAAAGAAAAGGAAATGTTTTATCAAAAACCAAGCCCCACCAGGATTTATCTACACTTCACTGATTAGAAAATCTATATGTGAAACTCTGCTTATACACTTGAAACTCAGTTGAAAGAATAGTGAACTATTTCAGTATATCATCTGAGATTTTCTCTACAATACCAACTGTCTAAGTATCTTGTATTTATTACATTTTTATGCTTGATCAAATTAAACTGGCATCACTGATAATTGAACTAAATCCTGAGAAGAAAATTCAAAACATGAATTGCTAAATGTACAATGAAACAACTTAGAGAACTATGCAAACACACTCATGCCTAAATATATATTTTCAAGTCTTTCCATAAAAATACATTGCAATATTCAAGTTGGATTTTTTGACACATGAGTAGAACTTTTATAGATCTTGCCACATATTTACCTGTCATTTGAAAGTTTAAGCTAATATATATTTAAAATTCAGTTATACAGCTTGTCAATCAAATAATATCAATAATTTATTGAATTTTAAGAAAAATAGGAGAGATGCATATCTGGTTTTAATACTAGTTCATAAAGGCAAAATAGTATTACTTCATCGTTTAAATAAATGAAAAACCTTACCTTAGTCCAGGAGTAGTTAACTACCAAGTTGTGTTTTTCCAAAGATAAATATATACATAAAATAGATTCACACCTTTTCTATTCTTCTACTTTGAATTGAGGTTCCTTGTCTAGATGTATTTTAAAACAGTTCTTTATTCTATACATACTTCCACAACTATAGATATATTTATAGATTTATTCATTTTAAAATTTATTATATATAGACGACAAAATAATTTAGCTTAAACTACCTTTCTTTTCTTTTTTTGGAAACGCAGTCTTGCTTTGTAGCCCAGGTTGGCCCTGAGCTCACTGTAGCACAGGGAAGCCTTGAATTCAGCAATCCTCCTGCCTCTGCCTCCTGAGTACTGGGATTAAAGGCATGAGCCACCACTTCTGGCAAGTTTAAACTATTTTAACTCTTGTCTTTTTCCGTCTTTGCCAAGTACCCATACAATTATTTCTTTTTTATGTAGAATCATGTATCAGATACTGTGATGATCATAAGAAACTGAGTTTTTTCTTACCCAAAATATTTTTTGCCACTTTCACTGTCTTCTACTATCTGGTATCAACTTTCATAGTATATCAAAATTTAAAGTGTTAACATTATAAAGCATGAAAACAAAAGAGGATTTTACACCTCATTTAATACAATCCGTATTAAAATAGCAATAACAGGGCCGGAGATTTAGCTCAGTGTTTCTGGCACCTGCCTCGCAAGCACAAGGTCCTGAGTTCAATCCCAGCAACCACATACAAGCTGGGCGTGTTGACTCACGACCACCAGCAATCATTACCACACACCACAGTACCAGGCATGGTGACTCACGCCTGTAATCCCAGCATTCGGGAGGCAGAGACAGGAGGATTGCTGAGTTCAAGGCTTGCCTGGGCTACATAGTGAGCTCAGGCCAGCCTGAACTACAAAGTGAGACCCTGTCTCAAAAAAAAACAAAAACAAAAACAAAACAAAAGAAAAAAAATAGCAATAACATTCTTCACAGAACTAAAGTTCCTCACAAAATTTTGAAGAACCACAGAGGACTTGAGGAAGTAAACTAACATTGAACAATGAGCAAAGCTCCAAGCCTCATAATATCCAATTTCAAAACACACAGCAAAGTTGTAATGACCCAGGTGGTAGCATGGTGCTGGTACAAACACATACTTCTAGACCAGTGGAGCAGGATGTCAAATACAGAAGCTAGTGGGCATAATTATTGCCAACTCATTTTGAAAAGACACCAAGGCCACACACTGGGTAGTCTAGTCAGTACTGGGAAAATTGGATATTCACATTCTAATAATGAAATTAGACTTCCAGTGCTCACCATACAGATGAAATAATTTAAAATGAAAGATATGAGATCCAGTATCATGAAAATACTAGAGAAATATAAGGAGAAAATATGAAGCTATAGGTATAGGAGGATATTCCTTCAGTAATATTCCAAAAGCATTGACAATGATAGCAAAACTAGGCTAATGAGATTATTTAGAATTAAAAAGAAAATCTTCTGCACACTACAGCAATCAATAACATGAAGATATAGCCTACAGAATGGAAGAAAAGATTTTATTTTAAACTACTGATCCGACCAGGCTTTGAAATTCAGAATAAGAACTCTTCAAGATAATAACTCACTGAAAAGTGAGCAAATAATCTAAATAAGCATCATTTAAATGAGGCCATGTAAGTAGTCACAATGTATAGAAAAAATATTCAATCTGACTAATAATCATAGAAATCAAAACTATTATTGCTAGAAACTCCTGCAGAAAATCTCAGGTCCTCACTTGCCCAAGGTGTGATGCAAGACTGAAGAAAACCTTAGAGAGTTAAAGAGAAAATGTAAATGGAGACGACCAGCGCTCTTTTGGCCAAAGGCCCTGCTCTGTCTCACCCACTGAACTGTATTCTTTATCAACCAGTGTAAAGGTGTGATATGTGTGCAGTATATTTAATTATCGTGAAAACTAATATAGGCAAGGCTTTGAAGAATCAAAGCATTTTTAAATTAGAAGCAAGATAGATAAAATATACAGTTGTAATTAGAGCATTGGATTTTTTTAGCGGTGAAGGCACTAAGTGTGGAAATGGGATTTGGGTGTGATTTACTTTGACCTTTGGTGCACACATCCTCCCGTATTCCTCCCACAGCTTTATAGACCATGACTCCAGCCTCCGCCGTGACCATTAGCGGGAAGTCATATTGACATGCATGCTACTGCAGAGCTCATGAGATACTTCTGCGAGTTATGTCGCTTCCGTCAGACTCACTTTCAAAGAAAGACAATTGGGGATTAACTCTTGGCAGCCTGCACTGCTTACAGCACATGTTGGCCAAAATCAAGATTGTGGGCTCGGCAATAATGATCCTCTTACCCTGGAGTAGCTGTTCTAAAGAAAACATAGATATATCAGCAGAAAGCAGCTAGAGAAAGATTATAGAAGTGCCTTAAAAGACTGAAAGTGTAATTATTTTATGAGCCAGCAATTCTATTAGTGGGGGTATATCCAAAGGAGAGAAACAATCAGATCAAAGAGACAAGTTGCATGCAGATACTTCCTGCAGGACTGTTAATAATAGCCAAGGTAGGAAACCAACTGAAATGTGCATTAATTTACAAATAGATTAAAATATGGTGTATATTCAAAGTGAAACTTCATCCAGCCACATAAAAGCATGAAATTCTATCACTGGCAGCAATACGAATGGAATCCGGAGATGCTGTGTTAAATGAAACGAGCCAGACACAGAGCCAAACACTGCAGAGCCTCCCTTGTCTGTGGATGCTGAAAGATGCCCACGGGAGTAGAGAGTAAAACAGAGCTCACAAGAGGCTACGCGTAATAGGGAGGGTGTGGAGGACGAGAGTGTGGTAATGGGAACCAACACAGGTGGAGAGGGAGCCGTTGCCATGAGCTCTTGCACAGTGGGGGAACTGCAGCATTCAACATCATTAGACATCATCTCAAACTACCCAGAGAAACAGTAGAGGGTTCACAATGTGTAGATACAGTGATACTTGAGAAGCTGGGATTTCTCTGTATTTGTATGGGATTATTATGCCTTGTATAAATGTAAGTACAAATATGTCAACTAAAAATGAAATACTTGATTTCTAAAATAAAAACTATTTCCCTGTACACATTTAAATATACATTATTTTTCAGGACAATTCTGAAAGCTGATTAAATTCACACAGGAAATAATATGACCTGATGCCACTAAATATGTACTCATGATGAAACCTGTAGGGAAATTTAGAAAACTATTAGGTATATTTTTAATAAAAGAATAAATACTTGGGGTTTTTCAAGGCAGCCTCTGGCAGAGCTGGGGACTAAGGTGTGTCATACACACCCTCAGTGCTGTGTCTGTGAGTGAAGCCCAGTGAAAACGCTGCACGTGGAAATCTCAGTGAGCTCCCTGGTTGGCAGCACTCTGGGCACAGGTGTGACCTCACTGCCAGAGGTTCACAAAAGCCAGATCTATGCCAGGAGAAGATACATGAAAGCATCACGTTGCATTTTCCTGCATTCTGTCTCATGCATACTGTCTCATGTCTTCCTGATTGATTTTCATAATGAAATCTATACTGATTACCTATACCATTTATTGAATCTCTCTAATGAAATTTAATCATGAACGTAACAGCGATGAAGTGTTAGCCTTTCCTATGAATTATAGGATCTTACAGTGGCCTTTTCGACCTCTGATCTTGCAACTGGTGCAAACGGAGTGGATGATGTGGAATCTCAGTGTGCAGTTGATATCAAAGTGAGGTACCGTGTTCAGACTTCACAGACAGCCGAGCTGATATTTCCTGGATGGGAAAAGGGAGTGGTTTTCCTCATTGCTGTGAATATGTCCTTGAGGAAATTCAGGATATCCAGTAGGTGCCCTTGGATACTACTCTACCCAGGGAGTGGAAAGGCACTTTCTCTTGCAGGGGAAGGTGGGATTTTAGGTTCTACACCAGGATTTTCCAGATGGTAAGTCAGCAGGGAAGTGGGGGAACACCGGGTTATCACTGGGAGGGAATGAGGTACAGAATCTCCGCAAATCCTCCATCAACTTCATAAGATAGAGGAGCTTTGCTGCAACCCAACAGGGTGGAACATTCCGGCTTCCCTCGGCACGTCACTGACATGACTGTGGTGAGGATTCTAGGGTAATTCACTGAAAGCGAGGTGAGTTGGGAGTCTGTACCCTTTGTTTGGATTTTCCTAGTAGGTATCGGAGTGGCCCCCAGCACACACTTTCCTATAGGTGAGCAGTTTTCATGTAAAGATTTTTTGTCTTCTGTGGTAGCACCTTTCCTGGCAAGTTTTTCTCGTCTCCTTCCACTGTTTTTCATCTTTATATGATGTTTCTTCTGGGTTTTCATGATCTCCATTCTCTGATCTCCAATGTATGAGTCAAAACCCAAAATCCACTGCTACATTTCTCAAGTTATAAGCTGTATATTTGAGCATTTAATTTATATTTTTGATGCATATTATTTTGGAAATGAACAGCAGAAAGTATGTCTACTGAACTTTCTGGAAGTGAATGCTTGGCATTTTAACTTGATATTCTATGACTTTCTCCATACTGTTCAACTAGTTTACCTAATTTGAGGTAGTATTCTACCCTACTGTGTATAAAGGAAAATCTTGACACAGTTTGACTTCCTTTTTTGTCTTTTTATTATAATTTTTTCTATAAATATTTCAAATCATTTTCACTTTAATTTTAAAGAAATCTTAAAACTAGGAAAGTCTTTAATATTTGTATATTTGTCATTTCTAACACTGATTATTCTTTTCTTCTTCTTCTTCTTCTTTTTTTTTTTTTTTTTTTTTTTTTTTTTTTTTTTTTTTTTTTTTTTTTTTTTTTTTTTTTTTTTTTTTTTTTTTTTTTTTTTTTTTTTTTTTTTTGTCGTGTTTTGTTTTGTTTGAGTCAGGGTCTCCCTTTGTAGTTGAGGCTGGCCCTGAGCTCACTATGTAGCCCAGGCAAGCTTCAAACTCAGCAATCCTCCTGCCTCTGCCTCCCAAGTGCTGGGATGACAGGCTTGAGCCACCAGCCCAGCACTGTGGTACACGGTACTGATTGCTGGTAGGTGTGAGTCACCATTCCTGGTATCGTGGTATGTAGTGACTGGGGAAATGAGCTCAGGACCTTGCGCTTGCTAGGCAGACAGCAGAACCACTGAGCTAAATCTCTGGTCCTGATTATCGTTTTCTTTAAATAGATGTTTCTGTCTTGAGTCAGATTTTTTTATGCCTGAAAATTCTTCTCTTGCATTTATGGAAGTAAAGATGTGCCATGATGGAGTCTCTCAGTTACTGTTTCCCAGAATGCTTATCTCTTAAGATCTTGTGTCAGAGGCACTTTGACTGGTTGGCAGTTTTGTCTTGGTAGCTTCTAACTTCTGTGTTTGTGAGAAGTGTGTTTTTATTGTTCCTTTGTTCATTTGGATGCTTGGTGCTTTTTGTGTGTGTCAGTTTTGACTGTGATGATTTTTCATCAACATAATCCTATATTCCTTTGAGTCTTTTTATATATCTGAATTGTTTTTAGCCTTGTTGGTACATTTAGCCATATAGAAATATATTTGCAAAAGATTCACATCACAAGAGGGAAATATATTTGTATGCCTCTATGTTAAATCACATTATATTGTACTTTAATTCACTGATTTCTTGCTAATACTTGTCATTTTTCCTTTATACTTCATCTTGAATAAGGTCCATAGTTATTTAAAAGGTCACTGATATTCCCTTCATGATGTCAAATCTGCTTTTTATTATATTCATTGAATTCATTTCAGATATGATTTTTCCTGTGATGGAGTCTCCTTTGTCAGTTTATTTGTACTTCCCATGTTTTGGCTCTTATCTTTATGCATTTATTTAAACTTTCATCGTGTTTATAATAGCTTCTGGAATTGTTTGCCTATTATTTTCATCTTGTCTGCCTTTTGCGGTTCTTTTTCTATTAACCTATTTTCCCATGGATGCACCTTTTGGAAGATTTTCACAAATGTAATTTTGTACTGAATGTGGGATGCTATGCATGTTTGTCCTCCCTTTTCTCCTTTTAAAAGAAGTTGGTGGCACCTGGAATTTCTTTAGTGGTAGATCAGCCTGATTATTGTAAGTCTCATTTCTTGAGCTACTTAAGGAGAGTCTAGAGTCAACTTTAGAACAAATGTAGCTGTAACCTGGTGCTTCTCAACCCAGAGGTCTCTATAATTTGCTTCAGTAATTAAGTCTTACACTCAGATGGCAGGTATTTCCTAGATCTATGTGAGATTTGTTTAGATACCACCTCCTGGCTATTGGACTTACAGAATTTTTTTTTCCTCTAAACTCAGGTCAAAATTCACTTAAATGGTCAATTAATTCTTATGCAGATTTTTGGTATTTATTATCAATGTATCTCAATTTTTCCCAAATACTTCTTCAAACTAGACCCTGACGATCTACCACTGTCTTGGTCAAGAAGTTGTCTCCAAGCAGAAATATCAAGCAACCCGAACTATCCAGTTGTTTTCCTTCTTGCACAGACCACTGCACACCGCTGTCTTGTGTTCACAAGTTTGAAAGTATAGTGCAATAGACTTTACCTAGGTTCCAGTAATTTATGGTGAAAGGCTGAATCTTCACTAGTTATTTCTTTATTTGCAGAAGGAGGATCACATAAGCTACTGATCTACATAAAAATATATGCAACCTTATCTCTTTCTGATAATACTAGTTGTATGGTCCCTTATGATATTAAAACTACCGTGCCTTGTTATACTCAACTGCTCTGTTTAAAAAATCTTTACTTCTTTTTGCTTTATTTTTTATTTTCAAGGGTCAAAGCCTGCCCTTAAATACAGTAAGCACTTATTATAGGTGCCTATCAAGATGCCATTGATGTATACCTGTTTCTCCAGTGGGCTTTTTTTTTTGTTTGTTTGAGACAGGGTCTTGCTTTGTAGTTCAGGCTAGCCCTGAGCTCACTATGTAGCCTAGGCAAGCTTTGAACTCAGCAATCCTCCTGTCTCTGCCTCCCAAGTGCTGGGGTTACAGGCGTGAGCCACCACGCCCAGCTCCAGTGGGCTTTTTGACCATGAGGGCTGCACTTACTGCTTTAAGGGTGGGCATTCAGAAACAAGATCACCTGGATCGACTCCACACCAGGAATGTAATAGTTGCACGCTGCAGCCACGCACTCACAAAAACCCAAAGAGAGAAAAAGTGGCGCTCACACTATAATTGACAGTTCTGTGACAAGAACCTCACCAGCTGCTCACGCTCACCCAAGGCAGATTTTCTGCCTCATTTTTTTGCAGCAGAAACACTGGGGCTGAGCAGAAACACTGCACTCTCTGAAAACTTCAGAAGAGGTACATGGGTAATCTAAGTAGCTATCTTGTATGAAAATAAAAAGGAACCGGTGCAATCACTCCTCTTGATTTCTAGCCCATGCCGTTCATGCATACTCTGTAAACCTTTGCGTTTAGAGCTTCTCTTTTCTGTTACTAAAATGAATGGCTCCAAGTCCAGTGAAACATTCGCGTCTGTGGTAGCTCCAGGTCTCCTGGGAGTGTTTTGAAATCTTTGGTCTGCTTGAGCTTCCTCTCACTTTAGTATTGTTGTATACTACACTGTTTGCTTTTACACTGTATACTACACTGTTTGGCTTTCTTTAACTTCCTTTTAAGTATTTAGCAGGTAAAGTAAAATACATTTCTATTGCAAATGCTTGAGGTTTTTGTGTTTTGAAATGCATTTGTGTTTTAAAGATCTCTCACTTTGTCATCCACGAAATGTATATAGAACATGTTTTCTTATGTTTGTGTCAGCACTGTTTGAGAATAAATTGGAAGATACGAAACATCTGAAAGAATTTGGTAGGTATAAGTAATTAAGTTAAATATTTCAAAACAGTATTCCTATTTTTTAAAAAATGAAGGAAAAATAATGTGAACAAAACATGACCCATTCAAGAGTTGCATAGAGTTCAGTCCTGGTGCTATGTGCATTATCTTTTATTGCTCTTTAGTCAGTTAGGCTGGAGCTCAGTGAACTTGGGTGGTGCCTTGGGCAACTGCATATACCTAATGGCTCATATACTCTGGCCTTTAATTCATGATATTAAACAAATCACTCCCGGCTTTCCCTAACGAGTGATAGATTGCTATCATAAAAACTCTGGAATTCAGTGTTTCCTGCTTGCGATGCTCCTTGAATGTGAGTTACTCATTTTGAGGAATGGTCTTGTAAGGAACTGATACACAAATCATTCTTCCTAGAAGTTTCTGATCTGGGGTATTTGTCTCTGTTTTAAAAGTGAAGATATTTTAACTGTAAGAAAAAAATAATTCAATGTTTAAATGAGTCATTCTTTTATTTGAGGAGGTAAGTGGTTAAGGAAAAAAATCAACAACCTCCACTTATATTTCCTTCCAGTTACTGGCAGGAATTCTTTGTATTAAAAAATCCTGAATGGATTGTATATGGCTGCCCTGCAATTTTATGAACCACCATACAGCACCAGAGATTATCATTTCCAATGCAATGAGTTGTCTACCTTACCCCTCTACAACCTAACACCAGAATTTGGTTTAATGTAGGAGTTTTCAGGCCTCACTGAACCCTTAGCCCAGAATTCCTGCTAGAAGTGATAACTTTGGATAACTGCTGAACTCATTTTCAAATGTGCATACATTTAGATTAACTGCCAGCAATACTGCTATTTCAACCTCATCTTTAAGAGTCTTATCTATTTTTACACATAAAATTGTCAACTCAAATCCATGTGGCTTTGGGAATTTTCAAGCTTCGACAGGTATAAAAGATCATTAAAAGTAAGCATGTATGTTACAAGTTTCATGTGTTTTTCTCTTTGATTTATTTTTCTTTCTTACATTATATTATTTGTAAAAGATATTGGATATATGTTGTCTTTCTACCATTTATTTCTGTGCATAACTCTCTCAAATGCTTTATATTTTCTCTTTCTCAGAAAAATGAATTAAAGGGTATTTATTTTCCATTAGGAACAAGAGATTATTTTGATAGTACTCTTTTCACCTAGTTTAATCATGTCTATTATTTTTCCCCATGCCATGGTAATTTTAATTTGAACATAAATACATGCACATGTGAAAACTTAAAACATTTCAGAAATGAAAGTAAGCTTTAGCGTATGTGTTGAATTTTATATTCTTTTGCATTTTAAAAATAGTGCTGTGGGTAATGTAATGAGGGAAAAGAATAAATATGGTTTGGAAAGAAAGAGAAATAGCATGTATATAAGGGGTGGGGGCTATGGGTGGGTAGGGATATGGGTAAAAATGAGAGTTAACTTCTATCATATATTGGTACAAATTCTCCAATGTTCAGTGTGATCGTGAGCTGCATATAAAATGTACCAATAAAGAATTCAATTAAAAAATAATGCTGTGATCTACTAAGATGATTTGATTATCTACAATGTACTGACTGAAAATCCTTTAAAATTATTAGAACATCATTTTAGGAGAAAAGTAAAAGAGTAGTTCATGCTTTCTGGAAGGAACCACTGGCTTGAGGCTACTGTATCCCTACTTTTATTACATTCTACTTACAAATTTTTTAAACAGTTCTTGTTTTATACATTATATAAAAGGAGTTGAATGCTATTCTATTAATCTACCTCTTAATGCTAATGACATTATAGAATGTTTTAGCACGTGCTGTTAATCTATCTCAGCATTATCTTCACTGCTCATAGGCCTCTGCCTTCCCAGTAAATGGCAGAAGCACCTCAACAATTTCCCCTAGAGATGGTCATATTTTGACTGGCAGAACTTTGATTCCATTAATAAATTTTGGGAAATTGCATTCTTAAAATATTTAATATTCTACTTCCTCGATATTATAAACCCTTTATTTGGACATTTCTATAATTCCTACCTACTTGTGTATCTCAGTTTTTTCTTATTACATTTTTGCAATGAACAAGATGGGAGATGATGGTGGTTTAGCTACTGTGGTGGGAATAGTGAAAGCTCTATGGGTTTGACACACATTTTGCACCAGGTTTTCAAAAACTGAATGATCAAATATGCATAGTACGGTATTAGAAGTTTTAAAATTATACACTAGTTTTCTACTTTAAGCAGTGGGAAAGATTGATTGCTGTTTATTCAACTGGGAGAAGCTAGCTGAGAAACTGATTTTAGGGGTCTGGACTTCTGTATTTACTTTCAAAAGTGTTGCTATGAAATATTCATGAGATACATTAGTGGACCTATCCCACATGTTTTTCAGCACATGAAAGAGTAGAAAATGTACTGGAGACAAAATTGAACCTTGTCAGTCTTTAAATGTTATTATAAGCCATTCTTCTCAGTTGACACTTCCTGCTCTTGTCTGGCAGGCAAATCTTTGATGGTCAGTCCCTGTGCGCTACGGTTTACTAATTTTGATCCTGGTAACGGACCTTTCAACCTTGCCTATGTAGAACTTGTAATGCAACCAGTTCCTTAGTCTCGCAGGATTCTCACGTTCTGCTCATTGTGAGCGCGCAAGGGCAAGAGGAGCATGAGCGTCTCGTGATGGAGTCCAGTGAACCCTAGGAGAGGCAGCGACCCCTAGGAGAGACAGATGCGGCAGAGCAGGGAGGGGCTGGCAGATGCACCTGAGGCTGGAACCTTTTTTCCTACCGGCGAGATTTTTTCCTCACAAGTACTTGAGTTATTATTTTATCTATTTGTCCTTTTAGATAGAAAGCCAACATTTATTTTCTTCATAGTTTAAAGAGTTTTTAGAAACCAGACCCATCAGAAATACAAAAACTTGCCTGCTCAAGAATTTCCTCTGTATCTTAAATTGCAAAAATGAGTAAAACAAAAATTCAGATTTTAGAGTTTAAAGAGGGCCCAAAAGAAAACAAAGCACTTTGGATCCCCTTCTATTTAGGTTCTCATTAGTGAAAACTGTCAAATTCCATTCAATCAGGCAACGCGTCAGTTTTCAGAGCTGTATTTTATAAATAGAATATACTTATAATCCCAGGAATATGGAAATTTCAGAGTATATGATTTTGATTTTCATAATTATTAGTCCAATCATCTATCTTCTCAGCGTAGGAGTCAAAATAACATGGAACTTCATACTCATATATAAGCGTATCTGACACTTCCAGCAGGCCGGCCCTAAAGAAAAAACCAGAGTGAAGGCCTAACCAGAGAATTAAAGTTTCTACCAAAATAGAAGCCTGAATATTCGAGGGGGAGGTCACCTCATTCCGCGCAGTTGAATTCAGTGTCTGGTCTAACTGCCGAGCTCACCCTGCACAGGGCAGCGCCTCTAAGCTCAGAGTCCCTGTGTCTGGCCCAGAAGGTAATCAACCCTGATCAATGAAGGGAACGACGGAGGTGACTCACTGTTGTTTTAAACAACAGAATCAAAAAAGTCTCCATCGTCTTGACGGGGAACGGTTCTCGGGTGGACTTCTTGAGCTGATTGACTCTTTCGGCTATGCAGAGATGCTCCTGAGAGCCCTACTGCTGCTCCCGAATCAGTCTTCTGCTGAGCCTTTGCTACCAAGTAGAAGTAGTTACAGCAGTTTAATAAGTGCCATTATAATGAACAAGCAACCTCCAGTTCCTGTGCTTTAAAAATGCAATGAGCTAGCTTTGATTGCCCTATTTTAACTTGCTGTTAATTAAAGTAAGCACCGTTTGAGGGAAATGAGAGGTAGATGATGGAAGAGACTCCGGCTGTGTGTTGTTCCCCCTCCCTTTCCTGGTCCAACCTTTGTGAAGGGGAGAAAGGCCATAACTGTAATAGGGATGCAGCCCACTTAATAAATGTTTAATTACATCTGGGTCTGTTCACATAGCTCAGGAGTTACTGTCAGCCAGCTGATGGAACATTAATTAAAAAGCATATTCAATGAGGTGAGGATCATTTTCAAGTAGAGGGTTTCCACCTGTCTTTGGAGCCTTGATGGAGGAGCTCAGCTAATTAGCATCGTTTCACAGAAGACCAAACCTTCACGTCATTTAATAAAACAGATCTCATGACAATGTGTAATGGGCAAATGGATAACAGCGTAGGTCTGCAAGCCGATGAGCTATGCAGTTGGTAGTTAAGAATGACAGTAAAAATTAAAGTTTAAAGACCTACATGAAATAGAAAATGTGCAAACTCAATTTTTTAATGATTTTGTATTTATTTTATGAAACCATTCCTATAAATGAGTTTTTCCTTTTGATTGGTAGAACAATTCCTCTTCTTTTACATTAATTTCCCAGGACATTACATTGTACTATATTTGTGATTTTAAAAATTCAACCAAAATGCTAGTCTTGTGATATTTCTTTTTATGGGTTTAATGTTGAAAGAATAATACACTTAAATAAAATTCCATATATTGTTATGACTTCCAAAGGAGGGTTACTGTCCTAGGGCTTAAATTTTAGTTTTCTTTGAGAAATCATGGAGCTTGTGTGCTTCAGAAACAGGAAAAAAATTTCTTTCATGTGTTGATGTGTACTCTTGATATTTTTGGTATATATACATGTCATACAGGTGAACTGAATTTATAGCTCCTTTAATAATTTTTAACTTTAGTGAAATTTTGATTTTATTAACTCATCCTTACTCAGGATGCTGTGTATTTTAAAATATGATTAGTAGTCATTGGGATTATAAAAGCTAAATGTATTTGTGCATCAGACATTTATTGTGCTTTATATTTACCAGGCACTATTTCAGTGCTTTTCAATCATTGCCCTATTTGATTTTCACAGTGTTCCCATTTCACAAATTAAAGTAGTGGGAAAGAAAGCAGTTACCTTACTGTCTACAGGTACAGAGTGGTGCTTATCAGAGCCTAGATTCAAATCTAGGACTGTTATTATTCCAAAAGTATGCTATGACAGCCCACTGCTTATTGTAAAAGAAAAATGAAAAAGGGAAGTTAAAAAGGAAGACTTTTTTACAACTATTATCCTACCAGTGACTGTCATTCTTTGTATTGAAAAATGGTCATTGTGTGAAAAGATATAATGCATCTTCAAAAAAATTCAACAATTTAAAGGATAAGTATGAAAAGAAAATATTGTAGTTGGATATCAAAATCACACTGTTAGATTGTCAAGCTGGAATAATGTTCTTTGGGCTTTAGAAAGATGGAGAAAAAGATCCCAACATATAATGGCTGTTGCTTTTTATATAAAGCAGTGATGTAAGTTCATCACACATATGTACTAATATGTAGAGACCATGTTCGTGTGGAGTTAAGAGCCTGGAACCCTGGGTGTTCCACCCGGACTCAACCTTTCCTTTTCTCTGGCTTTTCTAGTCTTACCACCAACCACTGATCTGCTCTGAAATAGGAAGATGAACCCCATTGTTGCTTTGCACTCCTGTCTGGATTAAGCTTCTAGTGTCAATCGACACTCACTGTTAGACTCTCGTGTTGTTTCTTACACTCTCAGCATCTCCCTGTGTCTTTCCAACTTGCAAGACTCTTCCACTGTAGTTTCCGAAACCCACTGGTAAAATTCTACTTTCTCACTGAGCTCTTCTGTGGCTGTTTCCTGTACTTTCTTGCTCTAACTGAATGCCTAAAGATGGCACTTCCCTTCTACCTCTTTCAAGATGTCACCATGGTATGTCATGCTCCCTGTGCTCCCTAATCAGAGTATATGTTGTCTGCGTAGTCACTGTTATTAAATTCTATCATTCTTCCTCCTCTCTGAATCCTCGGTTCTGCATTTCACAATCTCTGGTCTCTAAATACAATAACAACTGAATTCTTTGTTGCAGTCATCATTGGATTCTTGGATAGTCTTCATTACTTAGAGGTTTGAGGTCTAGGCTTATTCTTCTCCCTCCCCAAAATCATTCAGTATTAATTCAAACGATTTCAATATCCCTGAAGTGGATCCTTCCAATACTGTGGTTCACCAGTTCTTCAGGTTTCTTTCTTCTGATAATCACTGACAAGGTTTCATTTATCATCAGCAAAGCTTCGTCTCCTCTCCAATTTCAGCATAAAACACACCCAACACTGACACCCAGTCACAATTTCCTGTTCATGTACTTCTCTCCTTCAAGGTTCCTTATGCCAGGATCTCTTTAAAAGAGCCAAAATCAGACACATGAGTTTAAATATCACATGGTTTCTCTTTTACAAGAAACCAGAAATATAACTAAAGAGCAAAATAAAAGATCTACAATGGGAAGTAGATATTTGGCAGAAAGGAAAGGGACCAAGAGATGGAAGGAGAAAGAGAGAAGAGAAAGGGATTGCTGCTGTGGGAAAATCCAGAAACTTGCTGACAGGTTTCATTTCAAGGTTATGATGCTGACCAGAATTAGACTCTTAGTTTATGCCTTTTCTTTCCACAAGCATGAAAACCTTTGAACACTTTCAGTGTTCTGAACTTAGGATCTTCCCTGGGGTCTTCCGCAAATAATCAATAAAATTGCACTCCAGTGTCTTATGTATCTCACTGCATCTGTGCTGGGTGGAAGTCCCTGACTCTGTCCTCCTCAGCCATCCTTTCCACAGACTCCTGCTCCTTCTTGGTGCACTGTCCGCTACTGAACGCAGCAGCTATGTCCCAGGTGGGCGAGCAGTGTTAGGCACAGTAGTGGATCCTTCTGCCCTCACCTGCACCCACCGACTCCCCCACGCTCAGGGCTGCCCCCTCCCCTCTTCCTTTTACCCCCGCTGACCATATTCTTGTTAGCCACTGCCAGAGCCTTACAGTGATTTTCGGCTCTTGGTGCTGCCTTGTCTCCTGCTGTATTATGGCTTTAAGAGCATCCATTTGTTTTGATTCCCTTTTTAAGTGTTTCTAGTTCATTAGCATTTTGAACCTTTCTTTCACTTATATAATATCTGAACTCTAAAACGCAGTCCTCTGCCCACGCTAATGCCCTCAAGGAGCACATCTCCCGTCCACTGTCCATCACAAATACTCCTGTCACGCCACCGCCGTCTCTCGTGTGAGTTAATGCAGTAGACACAACGGCTTTCCTAACTCTGCTGTCTTGTTTTCTCAGTCAACACAGCTAAGCTGATATTTTTAAATGCGTATCAATTCATTTTATGCCTAGGTTCCAAAGCCTTTCTTGGTTTCTTATGCTATTCAGTGAATTTACTTCTTATGTGACCTACGAGGACTACATGACCTGGAGCTATGCGACCCCTTTCTCCCTCCTTGTGGGGTGTATTCTACAGTTTGGTGTCCCTTCCTACCACAGGGACCCATGACCTACACTAACTAATACTAGAAACTACATAGATAGATTCATATTGTGGAAGAAACGTGGTTTGCCAGATGCTCACTGTGTGGACCTAGGCTGAGGGAAGGAATGGCTGAAGCACAACAGAGGGCGCTGCTGTGAGACAGTTAGAGGGCAGGAAAAACCACGGTGACTGAAAATCCTTTGACATCTAGAGATGATTTTCTATACAGGGAAAAAGACAGATTTGAGACGTGAGAGGTCTATCAAAACTGTAACATGGCCAATTTTTTATATGATGGAACATTTTCAGACTGTTACATGAATTATAAAGATCGTAAGCAGGAAGAGTGATGAAACTCATTTTATAATTTAAACAGTATCAATCTAGTTACAGGATAGGTGATGAACTGGATTGTGGGAGAATTAATTTGGGGAAAGTGTGTAACAATTGAAGAAAAATTTAAAACCTGAATCAGAGGAGGTGGTGGTTGTGGAAATAGAGAGATGAAACCTAATAACATTTATGTAGCAAAATAAATAGACAATGCGGAGTAGGGGCCAGAGGATCAAGAGGAAGATGAAATAGAGAAGCAGAAGAAGCCAGGTGATACGTATTAGAGAGATCCATAAGCTCGTATTTTTCTTTTCCAGTACAAGGGAATAGCATTTCTACCACACTCCATGAAAAAGTATAGTTTGGAGATGAACAGATGAAATGTGACTTTTATTTTTCCACAGATGAGGCTGTTTGACAGAGTAAGAAAGATGTGTTGATGGAGTGGCCAGTATGCAAGTGAGACCCATTCAGAGTTCCACACCTCCTTGTGTGTATCATCAACTATCACAATACACTGTGTCCAAATACACAATCTAGCATAATGAATACTCTCAATCCTCACTTGATTCAGTTTCACCTCTTTAGCCAGAAAACAAGTTTTAGTACAGACTGAAATAATAGTGTTTGACTCCATTCAGGCTGTTATGACACAACAGCCTAGGCTGGCTGGCTCATAAAAAAGAGAGACATATTTCTTGATGTTCTGAAGATTGGGAAGTTCAAGATCAATGCCGGTAGATTCTGTGTCTCATGAAGGTCAGTGACTCTCTGACTCAATGATAATGTTTTTCCACCCTGTATGTTCACATTGATAGAAGGGCCCTCAACCTTCCTGAGACTTCTTTGATGTGGGCCCTGACCCCATTGACGAGGACTCTATTCTTATGACCTAATCATTTCCTGAAGCTACCACCTCTTACTAGTATTATGTTGGATGCCGGACATATGGTGGCACATAATTCCAGCACTCTGGGAGACTTGAATTCTTAGGTTGCAACTCAGTGACTTGATGAAAGCCTGATTCAAAATAAATTTTAGAAGGCTAAGATATAGCTCTGTGTGAAGGTGCTAGGCTCACTTTCCAGTACTGCCAAAGGAAAAGAAAATACAGCATTGAGGTTAGATTGGATCCCATAAATTTTGGCAGGTCACAAAGATGCAGACCATAGCCAATAAAAATGGCCTAAGTGGCACTGTTCCTATGACAGCCACCACACGTGAGACTGTAATCTGCCTCTGTTATTACAGACAGGTAGACATTCTTGAATTAAATGCATCAGTTTATTTGCTAATACTTAAAAGTGGGGAAAAGCTAAATAAATTAACCCTACAAACTTCTCTCAATGTTTTCTTCCAAAGCCCAGGCATTTAGGTGTCTAGAGGATGCGGATGTGTTTTGCTATTTATTCTCAAGCTTTGGAGAGTTACCTTCTTCTCTGGACTCACGGAGTCCTCAAAATAGAAAGTCAGGGGGGTTTTGGGCACTGCAGAATAGTGTTCAATGGTAAATATCCATGAGTAGTTACTAAATAAATGGATGATAGTAAATTATATTGGTAGTAAGTGTTTTGACATGTTATGTTTGCCTTGAAATTTGTTCTTGAACTTAAATGCAGAAGGGTAGGATTATTATTCTATACGAGATGGGCCATATGGAATGAACTTTTCTGAGCAGAAAAGTTTTCCCTTTGACATATGTTAGAGTAAGCTGGCAAGAAATTTTCAGGAATGATGAGAAATCAGGACTTCTTGTCATGTTTTTCTTTTTACTTAGTTTTATGTTAGAGAAAGAGAGAGAGAGAAGGAGAGTGAGAGAGAAGGAGAGAGAGAGAGAGAGAGAGAGAGAGAGAGAGAGAGAGAGAGAGAGAGAGGAACAAATAGAACCATCCTACTGAAGGGAGAGCCCTCCACTTTGTTAAGGAGGGAGAAGGTGTGGGTTTATTTTTTAATATGATGCATGAGACAGGAGCTTATGCAACACAGAGTGAAAAATGGTTCTTTCTTACTTATTCCTCAGAACCAAAAGGGGATAAATGAGATAAAAAACTATTTGACTGGATGTTTAGCTTTGGACCCGGAATTGACCAATAGTGAACTTAGGAGTAATAAAATGAGAAGATTGGGTTTATGTGGTAAAGTTCTGAGAAACAAGAGGAGTTACAAGGTATTGTTTTAAAGAAATGGACCAGTTGATAGTGTGATAAATTCAGAGCATATGACAGGAGCATTGTGCAATAATTAATGCAGGGGTTCTTGGATACAAGAACTAGGATTTCTTCCATCAGAGGAAATTCTGGAGGAAATTCTGAATTTGACAGTGACACACTCTATCAGTTCAGTCCAGACTTCTCTCCTCCCTTCCCGTAATCCTCTTTCCCTGTTCTGGATCTATGCATTTCCACGGTTAGGGCTATTTCATTTTTTATTTCAGCTAATACTTCCATCTTCAGTAGATACTTTTTTTTTTACTGCTTCTTAGATTGAATTCATTTTTTAAGCTTCTGTTCCCCAACCTAGATTTATTTTGAGTCAGTTCTGAGGTGTCTTAATAGAACTCATCTATCTTCATAATTTATTTTAATAAAACATACACGTGTGAACTCAAGACTTCATTCACAAGGAGACACTCTTGTGGTATAAATGCTCTCAGCTTGCTTTGTGTCCTAATTTTATCAGATTCCTAGTACAGGCTCATGTAGTGGAATCTAGCACTTTCTTTATATGTTTGTGTCTCTCTGGTTTAGATCAGATTTTCTATTTAATTATCTGAATGTTGTTTTTGTGGTTTAAACTGTCTATGTCAGTTTAAGCAGTGGAGGTAATCAATAGTTTAGTCAGTCTTTTAGTCAGTTTCTAATTTTTTTCTTGTTACCTACATTATTCATCACACACACAAATAATCCTTTTTTTTTTCCTACCCTCCTTCCAAAGTCCAAATCAGGTCGAGCTGAGCAATATGAACAAAGTGAAAAAAAAA
Source organism: Thryonomys swinderianus (assembly GCA_004025085.1). Lineage (NCBI taxonomy): Eukaryota > Metazoa > Chordata > Mammalia > Rodentia > Thryonomyidae > Thryonomys > Thryonomys swinderianus. The sequence goes on along the minus strand of PVIC010004719.1, from coordinate 2,313 downwards.
ATCCAAGCATATGTCTTTCTCCATCTTTTTTAGATCTGGAGATTACAGTGCAAAGATAATATAAAAGCACTTGAAAATTTACTTAAGGTGACCTACCTGGCACCTGCTATTTCCTGCAAGAGAAATTTACTTCTTGTTTACAATTTTAAAAGGCAAAATGTAACTGAGGTTACTCTCAGACTCAATTCGCAGTACTAGCAATCTCATAGGATTATTTTTGGTCTTCAATAAAGGGATTTGGAATAAAACAATTGGCTAAAAAGTGATAATAACACAAATCCAGCCACAGAGTTTGAGGATATGTGTTCAATGAAGAAGGTGTTGTTTGTTTGTTTGTTTTAATTGAATTCTTTATTGGTACATTATATATACAGCTTATAATCACACTCAAAACTGGGGAATTTGTACCAGTATATGAAATGAGTTAATTCTCATTTTTACCCATATCCCTACCCACCCACAACCCACACCCTTTATATGTATGTGCTTTCTTTTTCTTGTCAAATCACATTTACTCTTTCCCCTCATTTTTTTTTTTTTTGAGACAGGGTCTCGCTTTGTAGTTCAGGCTGGCCCTGAGCTCACTATGTAGCCCAGGCAAGCCTCGAACTCAGCAATCCTCCTGTCTCTGCCTCCCGAGTGCTGGGATGACAGGTGTGAGCCACCACGCCCAGCTTTTCCCCTCATTATTTTCCCCTACCACATTCCATTTGAGTGTTTCCTATTTCACACAATCTATCATACATTCTAGAACTTATTTACATCTATAGGTTCTCAGAACCAGAGAAAAGATACAGTATTTACATATCTGTGATCTATTTATTTCACTTATTAGTGTGTCCTTAAGATGTGTCCATTTGCACATAAATGAATGAAACTTGTTCTTTATGGCAGAGCAATACTCCATTTTATTAAAAAAACCACAACTTCTTTATCCAATTGTTTGTTTTTGAGACAGAAGTAAATTCCGTACCTAGCAATCCTTGCTGCATTAAACCTATGATTCAGAACTCGGGCTTTTTGCTAACCCCTGTCGTTTTTGGGTTTCTGGCATCTAGAATTTGTGATCATGAGTAGGTGTATCTTTGATGTTTTGTATCTGTTCAGGTTTGGTTATGGTTATGACTGTTGTTATTGCATAGTTGTTTATTTATATTGTATTTGATTAAAGCAAAAGGTTTTTATTGTCTTGTTTTGTCTTTTTGTTGTTTTGTTTGTTTCAGAGTCTGGAAGGAAGAACAGACATGTCACGTTTCCTTTTTCCTCTTTCCTTATCCCGGGGGTCACTGCTTAGTCCTTCCAAGAAGAAACACAGAAGCAGAAACTAAGAGCTGGATGACACAAAGGATAGTGGGAAGGGGAAGAAAGCCCCGTCCCAGCATGCCCCGGGAGGGACCGCTCCAGGAAGAGCACTGCTTTTCTAGGCCATTAGCTGGGGTGGCCGACTCAGCAGAGCCCTGATAGAATGCTGAAGTGACTCAGTGAACACCGCGATGCCCGGTGGGCACAGCAGATTTCCAGTGGAGCTTGCAAAGCAGTTTCACACCCAGATGGCCGAGATGCATCCTGGCCACATCTGCAGTATCCCCGGGGGCAGTACCCGAAATATTTGAGGGCAGAGAATATTTTTGCAGTCAGGCACTTTGGATGAGAACATGAGGGCCCGAGTGGAGCCAGGATAATTTGTGGTGCAATCCTAACTATGTGACTCCCTGGAAACCACCTCCAGTGAGGAGAGCTAACTGTCCACTGCTTGTTCCTTAAGGTCATCATGAAAACATTCTCCAAAGGGGGCATGTGATGCGGTCCCTACACGGGGAATGTGGCCCTCCGATGGCTTGTTCCACATGTGCCTCATAAATGTGCAGCGGGAGCTTACGTTTTACTTGAAAGCTGCAGCTGGAAGAATAGAAAAACAGAAACTATCAGGTAATTAACTCCAGGCAATCTCTACACATAGTTTGACTCTAAAAGTTTCTGGTAAAAATGCTTTTGTGTTTAATATATATTCTCTGAGCACATAAGCCTTGTGCAAATACAGGCCTGCATGAAATACCGTGTTTGTCTCAAATGATTTTGCTTAATAAAGATCCCTCTCACACACGTAACACTCTCATCCTCCCACAATGCCACAGTGCTCTGTGAGTTGATAACTAGGCTGGGGACAAAGAAGCACTATAGAGGCCAGGGTGGAAAGAGAGGAAGGAATGAGAAAAGGGGAGATTTCTTGGAAACACAAAGTAGTATAATGAGCTTTGAAGGACGGGTGAAATATTTCAAAAACAGAAATCATGAATTACATTATTTCTGCTG
>PVIC010004718.1:0-61189 GCA_004025085.1 Thryonomys swinderianus | reverse complement strand
TTTTTTTTTTTTGAGACAGGGTCTCGCTTTGTAGTTCAGGCTGGCCCTCAGCTCACTGTGTAGCCCAGGCAAGCCTCAAACTCAGCAATCCTCCTGTTTCTGCCTCCCGAGTGCTGGGATTACAGGTGTGAGCCACCACGCCCGGCTCTCACAGACTATTTTTAATGCATCACCCTGAGAGATCTTCTTAAAATGCAAGCCAGAGCATGTCACTTTTCTGTTCAAGACCTTCCATCTATAGTTCTCATTGTAGCTCTTGCATGGGACATGTTCTCTACCCTGTTGCCTTTTACGTCTGGATGTGGTCTCTCTTTTGCACCTTTGCCTGTGCTTTGGCTTCCTTCTGAGATAGTCTTTGTCTGGAGCTTCTCCACGACTGTCTGCTCTCACTGTATTTTCTTTGCTAAAATGTCACTTTGTATGGCTTAGCAGACCGTGTTTTAACTCCCCAAGCTCCCTGTTCTGCTCTGCTCCACCCCAGCTCTCTTACTACCTTTGGGCCTATGACATCTTTAAATTTTTTAAAGATTATCTGTCTCAGGGCCAGGAATTTAACTCAGTGATATGGTGCCCACTTTGGAAGCCTAAGGGCCTAAGTTTGATCCCTCGTAGCACCCCCCCCCACTTTTGCAAATTACCTGTTTCTTCTTAATATATAAGCTCCATGAGGGCAGGGCTTTTTGTCTGCCTTGTTTGTTGCTTTGTCTTTGATACAGCTCCTGGCACAGTATGTCACCAGTATGTATCCCTTGAACAAATGAATTAATGCAGCAGATGGTCTACATGGTGGTAGCATAGCATTCTGGGGGGCCCAGTATTTTATTTTAAATTTAAAGAGGGATAGAATATGGTAAACATGTCCATATTATTTATCAAAATAGTACAAACCATTCATTCTAATAGGGCTACCCAATTACTAGTGTTTAAGTTAAAAGGAGAATAGGGTGTAGTCTTTTTCTCTGTCTTTTGGGGTGGCATTTGATTCATCATAACCATTTGTACCTTGGAGCAACTGTGACAGATACTTTAGAAATCACATTTAAAATTTTGGACTCAACGGGCCGGAGATTTAGCTCAGCGGTTCCGGTGCCTGCCTGATAAGCGCAAGGTCCTGAGGATGGATCCCGGTAACCACATAGAATGCTGGGTGTGGAGACTCACGCCCACCAGCAATCCATACCACATACCACAGTGCCGGGCGTGGTGCTCACGCCTGCCATCCCAGCACTCGGGAGGCAGAGACAGGAGGATTGCTGAGTTCGCGGCGGCTTGCTTGGGCTCCATAGTGAGCTCAGGGCCAGCCTGAACTACAAAGTGAGACCCAGTCTCAAAAAAAAAACCAAAAAATATTTTGGACTCAAGCTTGTAAAGTACATTTTATAGATAGAATGTATTTTGAGATTGAACTAATAAAACATTAGCAAAAAAATGTAAAAACCTCATTAAAAATAGATCTTTGGGAAATTCTTCTTGACTCAGCATTCAGATTTTGACAGTTATTTTGACTGAAACATTGTGAATTCAATGCAAGTATAACACCTGTTCTGAAACCTTGTAGAAGTTACATTTACCATTATGGCACTGCCTGCGTCCTGTCCTGTCTGTGGCGCTCCAGTGTCTGCGGTCTCTTGCTGTGCCGGCCCCTGGCTTCACCTTCTGCTCCCCTTGGTGGCTGCATCCCGGCCACAGTGGCGTGTTTTCTTCGGTTGCTGCTTCCTTAAGGTCCCTGCGCATGTCCCCTGCCTGTACTCTGTTCGGACACTCCCAGGCTGCTCCGGACTCCTTCTGAAGGGCTGACCTTGACTGCTCTGTGGTCCATGAGGCTGCGTGTGGCTGCTCTGCATGCCCCTTACTTGCTCTTTGAAGAAGGTGTAGCAAGTATATTTTCTAAAATATCGGATATGTTATGTTTGTTTTTTTTTAATTGAATTCTTTATTGGTACAATTTATATACATCTCAGAATCACATATAACATTGGGGAATTTGTACCAGTATATGACACAAGTTAATTTTCATTTTTACCCATATCCCTACCCACCCACACCTCCTCCCCCCTTTATACATGCTCTTTTTGCTTTCTGTATCATATTTATTCCTTCCCCTGTTATGTTTGTTTTTAAATGTTTTCCTGCTCGAATATGTCAAAAGGGTAGGACATTTCTAGTGCTTGGCACATGGTAGATTATCAATAAATACCTGTGGAGTAAGTAAATGAACAAACCCTGTCATTGTTAGTTTTCATAAATTCACCACATTCACAGTTAATGTTTATTACCATGCTAACTTAGAGAATTAGCATCTTTGAAAAGATCGCTTATTACGCTTTTTTTTTTTTGGTACTGGGGATTGACCTCAGGAGCTTATGCTTGCGAGGCAGGCACTGGAACCACTGAGCTACATCCTCAACCTTGTTATGCTTTTGTGATTGTGTGTGTGGAGGTTAGAGGTAGGTGTATAGAAACTGAGAACATTTATTATTATTTTGTTCAGCTTAATTTCTATTTCTGTTTCACCTATTGTGTTTAGAAACTTTGTTTTACACTGTGATAAATATGTACCATTGTAACCATTTTTAAGTATACAGTTCAGTAATGTTAAGTGTATTCACATGGTTGTGAAGCTGATCCCTGGGATTTTTCATCTTGCAAATTTGAAATTCTGTATCATTAAATAACTGTCCTTTCCTTTCTCTCTCTAGTTATTAGCAATTACTGTTCTGTTTTGTCTCTGAATTTTAATGTGTTGGATGAGTCCTTTAAGTGGAATCATACAGTATTTGTCTTTTTGTGATGGGCGTATTTCATGTAGCATGATGTCTTCAAGATTCACCCATGTAGTAGCATGTGCCACAACAATCTTCCCTTTAAGACTGAGTGATGTACCCCTGTATATAAGCATCCATACACTGTTGATCTGTTCGTCCATGGATGCACACTTGAGTTCCCACTGCCTCTTGGCTATCGCTAAGAGTGCTGCTCTGAACCTGAGTGTGTAGAGAGCTGTTTGAGATTATAAACACTTTTCTTGAGATCTTAGCTTAAAGGAATGAATTTATCAAGTGATTTCTGTTTTCAATATATGCCTCTGTTCTAATTTCAAGGATCTTAATTTTACTTAACAATATTTAAAAAAATAATTTATTCTCATGAAGTGTTTATTTTGGTGTAACCTGTGGAAATGTAGGTGATCTGCTTGTTAAATGTGGTACAACCCTGGAGAACTATTTCAGAGTGAATGGAGCGCCTTGAAAGAACAAGCTGTTACTCATTGTTGTGCCCAGAGTTACTGGTACCTAGAACTGTGAGTGGCTTCCGTGGTGGGTGGAAACCAGGGTCGATTTGAGTGCTGACAGCAAAAGGAAGGACGGAAGACCAAGCAGTGGTGCTGAGTGCTGTCGCGCAGGTAAAGGAGGCTGATTGAGATGGCCGTGGGTTTGTGCTGTTGGGGTTGCTGGTGATCTTAGCAAGAGTTGTTGGAATGGGAAGGGGTAAGCTGAGGGAGAAGGAAAGGGATGTTCGTAAGTACAGGGAGCTGTTGAAATGTTTGTCACTGAAAGGGAAAGGAAAGGAGTGGAGGGCATTTAAAATCTTTTTTTGAGACTGGGTCTCGCTTTGTAGTTCAGGCTGGCCCTGGGCTCACTCTGTAGCTCAGGCAAGCCTGGAACTCAGCAGTCCTCCTGCCTCTGCCTCCCGGGTGCTGGGATGACAGGTTTGAGCCACCACTCTCGGCATTGTGGTTTGTGGTACTGATTGCTGGTGGGTGTGAGTCACTACATCTGGCATTATTGTATGTGGTCACTAGGGATCGAACCAGGGACCTTGCGTTTGCCAGGCATATGAATTAAATCTCTGGCCCTTTGCCGGGCGTAGTGGCTCATGCCTGTAATCCCAGCACTCAGAAGGCAGACGGCTAACCTTGACTGCTCTGTAGTCCAGGAAGCTGGCCTGTTGGGACAGGAGAGAAGGAAGCCAGGGTTGGACCCTAAATTGGCTTGAAGTGGGTGCTGGTAAGGTTTGTAGGTTATTTTTAGAGAAGATAAGAGAATTTCCTTTTGAAACTTCTCCCCCCCCCCCACTAGTATCATCTGTTGAGACCTAGGACTTAGGGGAATTACAGTTTTGAGGAAAATAAACAGTTCAACATATTATTACAGATAATGGGGCAGAACTGTAGGAAGCATAAAGGTATGTGGTTATAAAAATTTATTGAATTCCTGCGAAGGATAGTATATTGTGCATGAGACAGTTCTTGCACCCAGGAAGCTTATAAACTTTATGGAACTTTTTCACTTGTAGTAAGAGTTATGAAAAATACTTCAGGGGTGATACGTGATTAAGGAACAGACCTTTGAATACGAGCAAAATTTCATTAACTGTGTGGAGGGTGTGGGAGAAAAGGCTGCTGCAAAAAGTGGAGATAAGATGTGAGTGGTTCAACTTGTCCTCGGTTACCCTTGAGTCACTCTTTTTCTATACAGTGTGCAACATATCAGAGAAGTTGATAACTTTAAAGACAATTTCATAAAAAATATGCAACCCCCTACAGGAGCTTCCATGCATACCTATTTAGGGGAGACTTAACAAGTAGTCACCCCATGTATAATGAGCTTTATATGGCTTTATAACTCCCCAGTATGGGTGTGATGAATTCACGGAGCTCATTAAGTGTGTTAAGTGTCGTTGTTGTAATTCAGTCAAGCTTTTTTCTCTCTTCAGCAGAAGATTAAAAAATATTCCAAATTTGAATCCACGACTTGAAAAAAATCCCAGTTGTCTAAATACAGTACCGTACAGTGATAAATATAGCTATTGAAATTTTAAAATCTATTCATAAAAGTTTATTTTAATATTCATAGCAGAACTTTTTTTGGAATGTTATCTGAAAAAACGGACCATTTTATCATTGGAGCTGACTATTAATTAGGGTATTGTTTCAGATACAAAAGTTGATCTGCCACTGAAATTCTATTTGAATATGTATAGTTCCAAGCTTGCTTTGTGTATTTAATAACTTTAGTACCATAATTACTCTGTTTACAATTAAATTTTGGTGAATATGCTAATATGGAATATACTAGTGAGTGATTTCAGCAAAGGGCAGTATTGATTTGCATTTTTATGTGCTTGTTGGTCACATCTGCATTTCATTTAGTATCAGGGAAAAGAAGTGGCCAGATTATGTAATGTATGATGATGATATACTTTCTTCTTTTCTTTGAAGCCTTTTTGTTCCATTGGCTACTAGAATAGTAGATTTGAGCCAAGTGGCTGAAATTATGCAGATTCCATTTGGTTAAGGGTTGTACCCTTCAGTGTGTTCTTTAATAGAAACCGTAAAGCAGATATTGGTTTCATTATTGAAACAAATCTGTATTGTACTGGAGCAATTGTTTGAATCAAATGAATATTTTACGTTCTTGAGAACACTCACTAACATACTAAAGGAAGTACTGTGGTTGTTTTTGTGAAGAGATACTTCTGATTTTAAGTAATTCCTCTTTCTTTTCAGAAATCATCTGAAAAGCAACAAGAAGATTGCAAAGCCCAGATTTCATGTTGAGAGGCTTCTTGTGACCCTTGACTAGGAAATGAGATGGGCCTTGTGTGCCGTGAAGTTCACTCGGGGGTATGAGAGTCTGCCAGGGAACCTCAGGTCTAGACACAGATTTCAGAGAGTTGGTAGAACAGTGTCCTCTAGAGCAAGTTGGCACCCCTTGAGGGGCACAGAACTAATGCTTTGTTTGGAGGACAGGATGGGTGTTGGCAGAAAAGGGCCTCAGGAAACGTTATGATGTCATGAAAATGTTCTGTATCATTGTATAAGGGTAATGCATAAATAAACCTATAGACAATTGTCAACTTATGGTATCCAACTCCAAATTTACCCTTCTTTGTTGTTGGGGATGTTTGAGCTAGCCCTGTAAACATTTTTGCCTTTCTACAGAAATGTTAGATTTTGACAGTGGAAGGCAAGAAAAGGTTCAGGGCAGACAAAGCAGGGGAAAGGGCTTATCTTGCAGGTGCAGTGTCTAGTTTCTTTCTTTCTCCCTTTCTTTCTTTTTTTTTTAATCTCACTTCTTAAGGTGTGGTGGCATCTGCCCTCGCTCTCCTGCGGTGCATTAGCTCTGCAGTCGGTGGTGGACCAGCTCTAGCCTGCTCACCCTCCAGAGAACTCTGCCCCACGGGCTGTGCCGCAGCCCGCCGGTGACATGGGCCTTTCTTGGGTGTCCTGCCTCAGCCTGGGAGGTAGTGACTGTGTCCGCATTTGCGAGGCCCATATTCCTTAGGATTGTCTTTTACAGACCCTTGTAGTGGGTGAACATTTTTTATAAGTAAATAATTTCTTATATTAAGTTCTCCTATTTAAGTTACCTGTATGTTTTCTGCCTTCACATGAACACTGTTGTAACTTTTATGATTTGTATGATTCACTGTTAATTATACATAAATAAAATAGTTGTAAATGTATAGCTTGATTGATTTTTACAAAGTGAATATACAGTTTAAATGTCACTAAGGAAGAGGTGTGGAGCTCTGCCGGGTCCCAGGGACCTTTCTGTGGTGTCTCCGGCTCTCACTCGTCTCCTCCGGGAGGGCCGTCCGCTGTCTGCCCTCTGTCACCAGCCCTCACCTGCTTGTTGATGCTCATAGGATGGAATCATGCTGTCCCTTTCTGTGCCTGGCTTCTAGTGCTCGGGGGCTTCCTCCATTTCCCCATCAGTGGACATGTGTGTTTGCATGTGAGTAAAATTGCTGGTGTTCTTGTCTGTCTTTGGGGCACAAGTTTGCATCTGTCCTAGGTTCATGTGTAGGAGAATTGCTGGGTTGGTTTGTGCTAATACCAAGCAGATGGTTCAGGAGGGTGCACAGTATACAGTAGTGTGTGGAGGTTCTGCTTGTCCTGCCTTCTTACCAGTGCTGGTCAGACTTTCACGCTGAGGTCTTTCCATTCTTTAAGGAATAGTCACTCAAATGATGTTTTAGTGCTTTAGATTATGGTTAAAAAAAAAGGTGGTTTTTTTCAGGGAGGGCAGGAAGTTAGCAGATGTTGATACCTGAAATATAATAGAAACAATTTAATCTACAATCCAGTTTACAAATACAGTTTTGCTTCTAAATAAGATAATAATGTGGAATCCAACCACATATTGTACACTGATTATCACCAAGTATAACCTCTTCTTCTAGGACTCCGCATCATGCTCAGCTGACCTGTACCAGTTTGCAGTATACCACCTGCGTTTCGTTCATCTTTGTGTCCCTCAGAGCTTGAAGAGAGGTCATCTGACCAGTGTGGGACTGGCTTCTCCACTGAGCAGTCACAGTGGCGGAGCTCTGGGGTGGCCCTGGGGCTGCCTGGAGCCCGATCTAGGAGCTGTTGGAGGGAGCCTGCTGCGTGCTTTTCCTTCAGGGCTCCTGCGTGGTGGGAGTCTGCCTTAACGGACTGTACCGGTCACAGTGGTCTGTGTCCGAGTTGCAGTGTGGTCCGGTGATTTCTTAACTTCACATGGGGAGAGCTAGTGTGAGGGAGGCTTTAACTCAGAGTTAGTTTCAAATATAAACCCATTTCTCTATTTTGTCGTTTGATTTTGCAAAGAAACTGGTGGTCTAGGACCTCCATGTAACCAGTTTTGTATGAATAACTGTTTTTTGGTTTACTTGGCCTGGCTTATGTTATGTTTAAATTTCTTGAACACTGAATTGCCTTAATGTATATGAGTGGGTGAGGAAGAGAAAAACAGCAAAGCTGGGTAATGGTTTGAAAAGAGCTGGCTCCCACCTCACATTTATCCATAGCAAAGGTTGACAGATCAAAATTGTATCAGTAAAACAATGAGCCATAAAATAATCAGAAAAAAATGGGAGACAACCAAAATTCTTTTTGAGGGAGAGCTATTTCTAAGGATGACATGGAATCCAAAAGCTATAAAAATAAACGGCGTCAAAAGACAAAGTGGGACAATTATTTGCAGTACAAAAAGCTCATTTATTAAGGAATCTATAATCTTAGAATCTTTAAGAATTGCCTATAAATAAAAAGCAAAAGTAATAATCCTGAAGAAGAATAAATACCAATAATGTACAGGATGTGAACTACAAGTTTTGCTTACAAATTTCCTCCTGCTGTGCCTCCTTTCCTTCTTTCTCTCTCTTTCTTTCTCTTTTTCTTTCTTTTGAGTGTAGGAATGAGGCAACCTTATTCTTTAATTTTTTTGTTTTGGGGATCAAACTCAGGACCTTCTGCTCGCCAGGCAGGCACAGTACCACTGAATTACATCCCCAGCCTGAGGCAGGCTTATTCAGTGTGAAGATTTCTAGTTTTGACCCCTTGCTCATTGTTAATTTTAGCAGTAACTTTTAGTGTGCACAGTTATAAAATAATACACAGCCCAGCAAACTTTATCAAGCAGATGTAAATGTAATGATTTATATACCACTCTCCTAAGCATTGGCTCAGGGAAGAAGTAAAGCTGCCTGACCTGTGTCTCATCCTAGTAGCAGCTTTCCTACACTTTCCCACATGCATGTCTGTTATGGTGCCCAGTTTCTTGCTTGTCTGTAATGTGCCTGCTCTTAGCACTGTGGTTTCTGTTTCGTTTTAGATGTTTTTTAAAAGTCTAGTCTTCTTCCCGTTACTTCTTTTTCCTTTTCCTTTTTGGAAGAACTGGTGTTGTGTATGGTACAGGGTTTCCCTCAGCTGGAGTTAACTGATTGCATTCCTGTGTTATGGTCTTCACCCCATCTGCCCCTGGAAGCCTTTGAGTGGGTATGCTTGATTTTGTTCAGGTTCTGTTTAGTTTTGATTTATTTTTTGGCATGACAACTTTTGGGGGTGATGATAATGTTCTTTTATTAGGAGATAAGTGGTATCACTTGTCTATTGATGTTAGGAGCTACCAGTGCTTAGTGCTTGGGCCCATTAATTTGTTAGGAGATGGGATTGTTGATAATAGTAATAGTCTATCACCATTGTTTTCATTTATTAGCTTACATTCTTCTCTAATGAATAATTTTCTTTCTCTTCTGTTTGGTTGCCCATGGGTATAATTCATATAGGAAAGAAAGGACAGTTGATTTTTTTTTTTACCTGTATTGACCAATTCTTATAATGGAGTAGTTTCCTAGTCTCCTTTCAATGTTTATTCACTTAGATTTTTAAAAGTAAACTCTTAGATTTGTTCTTTTTATGTATTTTAATGCATTATAGTCTTGACTTGTTGACTCAAGATTTTTGCACCTCACCCTTCCCTCCTTAGATCTCTGTCTGGAGTAAGCTGTTGTAGTTTTTTTTTTTTTTTTTTTGAGACAGGGTCTCACTTTGTATGTAGTTCAGGCTGTCCCTGAGCTCACTATGTAGCCCAGGCAAGCCTCGAACTCAGCAATCCTCCTGTCTCTGCCTCCCGATGCTGGGATGACAGGCGTGAGCCCACACCCAGCATTGTATGTAGTTACCGCAGATCGAACTCAGTTTGCGAGGCAGGTGCCGGAACCACTGAGCTAAATCTCCCGCCCATCTGTTGTAGTTTTTGATAGCTTTCTCACTGTTTAGTGTCATAGCATGTTCCAAGATTTTTTACAGATTCAAATTTCAGACCTACCTAGAATCAATCATTTCTTCAAAGGGCCTGGTTTCTTTTATAGAAGCAACATTTCAGGAATATAGCTTTTAAGCTTGTTGTTATTGTTGGGGTTACTGTTTTAAAAGTTGTGAATGGAACTAGGAAATACAATGATGTGTATATGTATGTTATGGCTTTGTATAAAAGATAAACTACCTTAGAATTAAATAGATCTTGAACTACAGCTTTGCCTACTGTACCTCTTCTTTCTCTTGTTGTACCTCCTTTTTCCTTATTTGAATTGTGCTTTTTTTTGTGGTACTGGCAATTGAACTCAGGCCCTTGTGTGTCCAAGTTTGGCACAGTACCACTTGAGCTAAATCCCCAGCCTGAATTGTGCTTTCTGAGGATATAGGATACAGTATAATGAGAGTATCACCTAATTCCAGTATCTGTAGAGAAAAGCAGGACTTCCTGTGTATGCTGTTCATTTCTGTACATATATATCTATGTTAAATAGTGACTTAGAAGGTTGGCGCGTATGCATTTAGTAATAATGAATTTAAACCGCTTTGGCAGTGTTCTGTAATATTGTGAACTCTGGGTCTTTCCCCCCCTTCTTGTGAAGTTTCCCTGGTGGGGTGAAGTGAGCAGATTCAGGCTGCCTGAATCCCGTGCTGATACCACTGTGCAGTGTTTGCACTGTGCTTGTCTTTGTTCTGCTTACATTGGCTTTTCTTTTCCTATGTTCTGCATTTGTGGTTTTTCTTCTGAAACACTTTTGTCCTTTTTGATTTCCTATGATTTTTCACATTCTAGTTCTTTTTATTTCATTTTTGTTTCTGAAGTAGTTTTGCCTTTTTTGTGTGTTTTTCTGGGGATTGAACACAGTTCACAGGCACGTTCTCTGCTGCTGAGCTGTGTACCTCATACTTCGTCTCTTACCTGTCAACAAGTTGTTCTAATTCTGATTCACGTTAGTGTTTTCTGTATGGGAAATTTCTTGCCTTGAAGTAGTGTAGCTGTCTTTTGGAGTGGACTTGTTCTGGTGAAGAGGCATCTTCTTCCCATGTCACTCCGTGCGGGAGGAGTCTAAATTGCTTCTGGTTGCAGAGACTGACCGCGTTCCTTCCCGTCGTGCACAGGTGCGGCCGGTGCGGCTCAGGCTGACTTGTTCCTTCTTGGGAGCTCCCTCTTTCTGCACTATGTTCTGGTCTGGTGCCGTCTCACAGGCCCCTTTACTTGTAACATCCTCTGAGTCTCACTTTGGGTTGTATCCGCAGTAGTTTCTCTTTAGCTTGAGGCTTCGATCTGGTGGACACGTTGGCTGGTGAGAGGCCTGGCTCACCTTTACGCAAATTTTGCCATTTGTGGGAAGAGAGGATACTGTCCCTGGGTGGGTATTTCACATGAGTTGTGAGTTTTGCATTCCTTTGGGCTTGTCTGGTTTTGGGCCTTGTGGTCTGTTAACCTCTGGGAGCAGGATTTGTGAGTATTCAGTAGACTGACTGACATGATGCTTTTCTCTGGAACTATATTTTAGGAAAGAAAGGCATTCCAAGTCTTAATTAATGATTACAATTTGTTTCATTTAGTTGGCCACAGGAATAAAGCTAAAAATAAAAGTAAACAGCTTTATTTGCAGGAAAAACACTCTTTTTTTTTGGAGACAGGGTCTCACTTTGTAGTTCAGGCTGGCCCTGAGCTCACTATGTAGCCCAGGCAAGCCTCGAACTCAGCAATCCTCCTGCCTCTGCCTCCCAAGTGCTGGGGTTACAGGTGTGAGCAACCACACCCAGCACTGTGGTGTGTGGTACTGATTGCTGGTGGCTGTGAGTCACCGCACCTGGTATTGTTGTACGTGGTTATCCGGGATGGAACCAAGGACCTTGGGTTTGCAAGGCAGGCACCGGAACCACTGAGCTAGATCTCTGGCCTGAAATACACCCTTGACCACAATTTTATGTTCAGTAGGTGCTGAGCCAGATTATTTATTAATAAAAGTTTTTATTAGTACAAGTTTGTAGCATGTAATGATTACATTCATCTTGGGGAGTTGGTACATTTACATAATATACCTTAATTCTTTATGTCCTACTCTGCACCCCGTCTGTCTTATCTCTTGGTCTGCGTCCCTTTTGCAAAAGATTTTCCTGTTTCCTATTTCTTATCTTTTATTTTTCTTTATTTATACTTTGAGTTTCTCATATATATAAGAGAAACTACGTGATATTAGCTTGTGTGTAAGATTTATTTCACTTAACATTATGGTCTAAAGGTAAAATGCATTATTGTCACTTCTAGAAAAGAATTCCAGAAAAATGCGAAAGGTTGTCTAGTCACAATTTTGGGTGACAAAAAATTTATTTATTTTTTATTTTTTGAGACAGGGTCTTGCTTTGTAGTTCAGGCTGGCTCTGAGCTCACTATGTAGCCCAGGCAAGCCTTGAACTCAGCAATCCTCCTGTCCCTGCCTCCCAAGTGCTGGGATTACAGGCATGAGCCACCACGCCCGGCAAAAAATTTATTTTAAAGCATTTTGACAACTGTTAGGAAATAGTCCAATGGGAGATTATTCTGGTGGTTTGCTAAAATTGGATTAACTATGGAAGGGATCCGTTTAGTATTGGGAAGTACTGTGTGTGTTAGTTGTTGTTTTTATCTGATTCTTTTCCATAGGTGTACAGGTTACCTTTTCTGTGTTTTGAGTCTGGGCTGTCATGCTTGGCACTAAAATTTAACTCAGGAAAATTCCACCAAGGATTGAAAGCACAGTAATCATGAGATTAAATTGATATGAAGAAATAGCCATTATATGTTTGTGTACTTTGCAGATGTTTTTGTTATCTGAGAAGATTTAAGAAAGCAGAGATGCATTATGTATTCTTTGGGAAAAAATTACATAAAAAATTTCCCAGTAAATGAATGAAAAACATTGATAGCAGTATTTGGATATATGGAACATGTGTTCTAGAGTGGTAGAGTGGGTATTTGCTAAAACTTTTTCTAATCCAATGTAGTATGTATACATGTAGTCTATCTAGGCTCCAAACTGAACTGCCTGTGTAATGTAAACTTATGTCACATCTTAACAGACTTCTTTCATTTAATAACCACTTCAAGAATTGCAGACTATTTCTTATTGTTACAGAATATTCAGTAAACCCTTTTTTTTTTTTGCTTTTTGAGATAGGGTCTCACTTTGTAGTTCAGGCTGGCCCTGAGCTCACTATGGTGCCCAGGCAAGCTGCCGCGAACTCAGCAATCCTCTTGTCTCTGCCTCCCGAGTGCTGGGGTTGCAGGCATGAGCCACCACATCTGGCATTGTGGTGTGCGGTGTTGATTGTTGGTGGGCGTGAGTCTCTACGCCCAGCATTATATGTGGTTACCGGGGATCGAACTCAGTACCTTGCGCTTGCGAGGCAGGTGCCGGAACCACTAAGCTAACCCTCCGGCCCTCAGTAAACCCTTTTCAGTTAGTATTTATGGAGCTGCATGTTTGAAATCATGCAACATTCACACGTGTCCACACGCACAGATAATAACTGAGCTCCTTTATACAAGGAAGAGCTACACCTGAGGGCTCCTGAAGCTAGGAGAGGAGTGACTTGATCAAGATCAGTCAGCTTAACTGGTGTCATAACCGGAATCCAAGTGTGTCGATCCCAGTCCAGCCCTGCCCCAGCACTGGTTTCTCTGATTGCTACGTAACCATCTGTGTTGGTGAGAAAAGTAGACTGAGATCCGTCCCTTACAGGACAGCTAGTGAGGGGAAGCAGGGACGCCAAGCATCACCGGTTTTGCTTCTTTCTGTGGACTCAAACCACCAGACAGACACCGTTTCTCCTGGTCACTCCGGAAAGGTGACTTCTAGTGAAACATGGAGCATGTTGGTGAGGCTTTGGGACCAGCTGGTCAGTGCAGATTTCTATTCTACCTCTTGACCCGCTTGCTGAGGCTTAATTTCCTTGTCTGTTAAATGGGGATGCTACATGTTCTTCACACGGTCTTGGGGATGAATGGGAACCTATGTAAAGCATGTACTCTTGTGCCCTGAGTACCCTGGGCCTTTCCCTTTGTATCATATTTTTCCTCTGAACTGTGTGCTTACCGTGTCAATGTTTTCCTCAATAAACCCTCTTGCATTACAATAAAGTGTGTACTGTCATTGTCGGCTTCTTTACCCTCAGCTTAATGGAGCACTTTTTAAAATTATTAAATACCACTTTAGTCAGAGGTGATATGCCACTGGAACGAAAAATTAAGTATTTTCTTGAAAGTGATTGCATAGATCATTTTATTTGTTGTCTCAGTTCCAAAGTTGAGATAATCAAGTAGGATTTGAGCCATTACAAATCTGAATTAATAGATGTTCTTTACTTAGGTTTTGGGGTGGGTGAGAATTTGTCCAGCCTCTTGTTGCATAGGAGCTTTGTTGAGGGAAACAGGTTTCGAACACTAAGATTATACATGTTGCTTTGTTCTGTATTGCAGTGAAAATGCCCCGTGTAAAGGTAGCTCAAGCTGGAAGACAGGGCCCTGCAAAGAGGCGTCTGGCAGAACACTTTGCAGCTGGGGAGGTGATAACTGACATGTCGAAACAGGAGTGGAAGCTGGGACTCCCCGTTGGCCAGGGTGGCTTTGGCTGTATATACCTTGGTAAGTGTTTGACGACTTCTAATCATCTATCCAAAGAATTTTTAAAAATCAAAGTAGGTTTTCATTTTTGTGCTATTACAGAATGTTCGTATTAATCTGCAGCCAACATAGTATTGTATAATAAGGCAAAATGCATCTCTGACAGTAGAGGAGCAGATTACTCACTTAATCATAATAGAAAAGAGGACAAAATATCTAATAATGTCACTGGTAAGCACTGGCTTTAGATTTTTAAGATTTTATATAATCTTAACAAAGAAGTCATGCATATCTTTCTTCTTTCACCCAATTACAATTTAATCCCTGTGTTTTTGGCTACTTCTGCCAATGTAGATTTTTTTTCCTTTCTCCACAACCCTAATAGTTGCTGTAGTTGGGTTAGAATAATAACCTAGAAGCTGCATATTAGACCTAATTAAAGGTACCATTCATTTGCACACTTACTTTCAAATTTTGGAGACCCATGTAGGACCCTGAAGTTCTGTAGGTTTAACTAAATCAGTGATTTAAAAAATACTTCACCAATTGCTTGTAAAGGTGTCTGTTTCACCAAGAATATTAAGACTACGTTGCAATTCATATTTGCTTTTGATATTTCCCCTTTTAATTCTTTTAATTCTGTGTTCTCGTTTCACCTCTAATCTCAATTTAATTAGATAACTATTTGGTTATTTCTGTTATGGAAATTTATAGTGTTCATTTTAGCAGTTCATCTCTTTTTCTTTTCAAGCAACTTCTTACCCAAAATACTAATACTGCAGTGTAGATTAGCGTCACCTGGAAATGTTTTAGGAAGGCAACTCTGGGGGCCCCAGCACCAGACCCGCACGTCAGAATCTAGGGGGAGGGTCCAGCAGTTGTGCAAGTGCGGCAGGTGACCCTAATGTGTGCAGAAGTTTGTCCATCACTAGTAGCTGAAAGAAGGGCGGTTTTACCCCTCACTTCTTCTCTCTCACCTGTGGGCTACAGCTGGACAGCTTCGATCTCTGGGCCTGTCTTCCTAAAATAGATTAGCAGAGCAGAGTGGCACACATCTAAATCCAGGACTCTGGGAGGTGGAGCCAGGAGGATGGCAAGTTTGAGCCCAGCCTGGGCAAATAAAAAGTGGGGACGCACGGGCTCTGGGCTCCATCCCCAGCTGTGCAAAACCAAACCAAAACCAAAACCAAAAAACCATAGCTTGGTGCTTTACTCTGTCTTTATACATAGGACTCCGATGTGCTGGTGGCACTTGCTTTTGGTGAAATATATGTTTTTTCTTTTTTCAGTATAGAACCAAACCCATTTCAGTAAACTAACTATATGTTGAAAAATTATATTAGCTGGGTTTTTGATCTTGTGACTTAGAGAAGGTGTTACAAAAGTGGTCTAGCCAGGGATTTTACTCTAGTGGTACCACATCTACCAAGGCCCAAGCGTGATCCCCAGTACTGCCAAAAAAAAGAAGAAAGAAAGCTGCCTACTGTAGAATATGTGGACCTAGGATATATTGATGGAACTTGGTTGTAAACAAGAAAACTTCCATTTTGCATTGATTTCCGGTCTTAGGCATTAAGTCAGCGGCATTCGTATGTTGGTCATCTCATCTGTATTTTCCTGACTTGGTCTGCTCTTGTGAACTCAGGACTTGTATATCCACCTGCCAGTTTTGTACTTGAACTGGAATGTTTAATTATCACCTCAAACCTAAGACACCCCAAAGTGTGGAGTTGCCTCCATGTTAGTAAGTGGCAGCTTCCTCTTTCCAGTTGCTCAGGCTAAAAAACCTGGAAACGTCCACACCTCCTTTTCTCTTCACCTCACGTCCTTTCCTGGCTCATCTGCAGATCCAGTCGGCAGGCGCAGTCTGCCTGCCCGTCTGTCTGTCCCGTGCTGGCCCTGGCTGTCGCCCTCTCTCACCTGGGGTACCGGTAGGGCCTCCTCACCGTTCTGCCTGCTCCTGCCCTGGCCCCTGTGTACTGTTTTCCAGGAGCAGCCAGAGAAGGCTGAAGCCAAGGTCTGGTCTTGCTGTACCTCTGCAAACCTTCTGGAGGCTCTCCCTCCCATCCTCTCTGATTCTAGTGAGAGACGGATATCTCGCGTGGTCCCTACTGCTGCCACTTTTCCCTTTGCGTGTCTTCCCCAGGTACTTCGGCCTGCTGTCTTTGCAGCTGTGTCCAGCGTGCTCCCCGGTCAGGGCTTCGCACAGTCTGCCTGCACTGTCGTTTCTTCTTCTCCTGAGGCTTGTTTCCTGACTGGGGGATCACTGTCTGGGTGGCACTTGGGCAGTTTTCTTTCCTGTGTATTTTTCCCTCCTTCATGCTTAATCATCTTAATCATCAGACATAGATTGTATTTGGCTTATTGTCTTTATGTTTCCACTCAAACAATAGTTTTGTACGAGTGAGGATTGTCTTTTCCTGTCCACTGCTAAATCCCTATTTCCTAGAAGCTGGCATACTGGAACTATTTGGTAACTACTAGTTAGTGACCACGGGCAGCCTTGTAGTCCTAGCTCAGTGTTTCATACCTGCTTATCTGTATGTAGTAAAGGGCATCAGCATTGAACTTGTTCTGGGCAGTTTAAAATTCTAGTGCCAAATGAATGGTTTTTGGAACTTGGCTTCCTCTTTTCTTCCAGGTGTCCCTTCTTAGTTTGCTAAGTTTAAGAAATTGAATCACTTATCTTCTTCCAGGAAATTCACAGTACATGTCAGGCTAGTAAACACCATGAATACTTTTGTGTTAACTATTTCACTGTGTTTAATTTGGGATTTCCTATAGTTAATTGATAATCAGTTTGAAGAAACCAGAAATTGTGAGATGCATTCCACTTTCTCATGTGAAAGCACGAGTAAAAGTCTTAAAATCGGTGAAATATTCAGAAATGGTATGCTGAAGCACATATTTGGAATTGAAATTATTCTGTCAGAGTTATACCAATCTAAATATTACTATAATATTTATAATTACGCTCATTCTGATATTTTGTATTTCACTTTTTAAACAGCTGATACAAATTCTTCAAAATCGGTTGGCAGTGATGCACCTTGTGTTGCAAAAGTGGTAAGAAAGTACTTTGGATGATTTTTTTCTTTTCTCAGAAGTTAGTATAGTGCTTTGTAAACATCTTTTTTGGTAAATGGAATTAATTAAACTAAGGTATTATATTTTTAATAATGTTTTGTAAATAGTTAATGTGATTCAAAAATAGCTTTGTAGTTTTAAAAAACTTGAGAAGGTCCTTGTGCCCTCCTTTGAGCTAGAATGGCACTGGCATTTGGGGATGAGTGCCTGAAAGTGCAGAAATAATGCAGATGTGGAGTAAAACATACAGGTGAGATGCTTTTTATGTTTATGTCCTGCAAGATTATAATAATGAAATTTTATTATATTTTGTTTTGCATTTAGTTCTGGGCTTTCACTTGGTAATCTCTCTTCTTTTTGTCTGTTTCCAATTTTTTCCCTTCCCCATCCACTGTTTAATTATGACTGCTGGGCCTTCTTTGCTATACTAATGTTGAAATTAGTTATTAAAGATTGATAACATCCTGTCTAATATAAGCAATTTGAATGCCTAGGTGAATTTCTAGACCAGTGAGCTAAAGTACTCATTTTCAGTACTATTTTTGTTTTTTAAATCAATTATGCATCTTTTTTCTTATCAACATCTGTGTCTCCCCTTCTCCAGTTATTTTCTACATGTAGTAAACAGGCTTCTGTTAAATAGAAGAACAAATAGAATGTATTATTTTTGTGAAATTCACATGTAACTCTCTCTCTTTTCTTCCATAAAGGCTCCAGAACTCGGAATTAGAATTAGCTCTAAAAAAAATTTTTTTTTCTTTCCAAAAAGAAGTATCTTTTATCTTTGAGGAGCTAACTTTTTAGACCAGAATTGTTTTAGTGATTCTTTATTGAGGCATACTTTTTATAGGGAAAAATAGCCATTCAAAGACTTCTGGCAGTGTACGTAACTGTTCAACTCTTATTCTATTAATATATAGAACATTTCCATTACTTCGAGGGTACTGTGTTCTTTGTCTAAGTTAAACTACTACTTCCTCACATTTATTTTTTGCTGTGGATTATCATTTCTGTTCTAGAATGTTACATAAATGAATACATAAATGGGATTAGACTCTATATCCTGCCTATGCTCAGAATAATGTTCTAAAGGTTCATTGGGTACTGTTGGTGTAACAGTAATTCATTTCATTTATTTCTCTTGATAGGCATCTGGGTTATTTCCAGTTTTGGACAATTTTGAATAAGGCTTTTATAGACATTCTTGTACAAATGGTTTTGTAGGGGTAGGCTTTTATTTCTCTTGGCCAAATACCCAGGAATTGAATTGCTGTTGTGGAGAAAGTATATGTCTAAATTTATAAGAAAGTACTGGACAGGTTCCCAAAGTGTTAGTGCCCTTCCACACATCCGACAGTAATGCGTGGGCATTGTGATTGCTCCGTGCCCTCTCCAGTGCTGGGATTGTCTTTGTCAGGATTATGCATTTGTTGAACTAAAGCAGTTGTTTCAGGCATGTAGCAATGTGTCATTGTAGTTTCACTTTGCATTTACTTGGTGTCTAATAATTTTGAGTTTGTGAGCTGGGGATGTAGCCCAGTGGCACTGTGCCTGCCTGGTAAGCACAACGGCCTGAGCTGGATTCCTAGTACTAGGGAGAAAAAATTTTTACGTTCTTTTTTAGGGTGTGTGCGTGCGTGTGTGTACATGTGTGTGTATAGTGTTTCTTCAGTCTTGTCTCTCTTTTCCTTTTAAATTTAATAAAGATAGCTGGATGATTTTGCCTTTTATTATTGAGTAGTGAGATTCTTTTCAGATACCTGTGTTACGATTATATTTCTCCTGGTTAATAGTTCATCTGTTCATTTCTTCAGTATTGTTTGTCTGTCTTTGGAGGTGGATCCTGAGCTCCTTATTCTTTTTTTTTTTTTTTGAGACAGGGTCTTGCTTTGTAGTTCAGGCTGGCCCTGAGCTCACTATGTATGCCCCCTGAGCTCTGGGATTACAGGCGTGAGCCACACGCCTGGCACTGTGGTATGTGGCACTGATTGCTGGTGGGTGTGAGTCACCATGCCCAGCATTGTTATATATGGTTACCGGGGATCGAACTCAGGACCTTGTACTTGCGAGGGAGGCAGGCGCAGGAACCACTGAGCTAAATCTCTGGCCCTCCTTATTCTTGTTAATGTGGCAGGAGATTGAGTGATACTTGTGTTCCCCCTCAGTCATGTTAGGTTTTTTAACCAGTGTTGAAATTGCTTTGCTAATACTTACTAAGGACTTTTGTGTCTTTGTTCACAAAGGATATTGCTTTGTAGAATTCTCTGATCTCATGATTTCGCTTTCCCATTAGGTCCTGTTGGGGACATGCTTAGTCTCCTGGGTGCTTCTCCTTTTACTCCTGGCGCCTCTTGGAAAAGCCAGGGCTGTTATAGGATCCACTGTTTCTTCTGTTTGAGAAATCATAGTCTTAAACTATTGTCTAATTTTTTTTTTGGTGGTGGTATCGGGGATTGACTTGGGCCCTTGTGCTTCCAAGGTAGGAGTGGTACCACTTGAGCTAAATCATAGCCCCACTATTGTTCAATTGTTTTTTTTTTTCTTTTTGAGACAGGGTCTCGTTTTGTAGTTCAGGCTGGCTCTGAGCTCACTATGTAGCCCAGGCAAGCCTTGAACTCAGGAATCCTCCTGTCTCTGCCTCCCGAGTGCTGGGATTACAGGCGTGAGCCACCATGCCCGGCTTATTGTTTAATTTTTGAAAGTGGTAATTTGTCCTTTTGGTCCACTTTATATTTTGTTAATACAAAGACTGCTTGGGTTACTCCTTTGTACAGAGGCATGGAAGCAAAGCGAAGACTTTAAAGTTTAGTGTCAGAGCTTTGTCCTTCCCTCCCCCCCCGTCTCCTGTCTTCTCCTTTCTCTTTGTCTGTCTTCATCGCTTTGCTTCTTCCTTGTCTTTTTGTGGTATTGGGAGTTGAGCTCAGGACCCTCCACATGCTGAACAATCACTGTGCCACTGAGCTGCATCTGAAGTTGTGAGTTTTGAGACAGAGTCTCACTGAGTTACCCAGGCTGGCCTTGAACTGGTGGCACTCCTTTGCCTCTGCCCCAGGCTAGCTGGGGTTACAGGTCTGTGCCTCCAAGTCCAGCCATCTCACTTTTCTTGATACACTTTCATTTGGGTTTTTCGGCTTTCTCATTTTGGAATAACATTTTTTTTGAGCTATTCAGCTTGCTGTTAAGTCAAACAAACATTCTTACCATTAAGTTGGCACATTTACATAGAATTGCAGAATACTATTTTATTTGTTTCTGATAGAACAGATTAAGACATATAGGTAAGATTAATTTCTGCTTAGGGTTTTCTGAAGCTTTCCGTTGTGAGGAGAAAGCAAGTCCCTCCTACCTCCTCATGACTTCTCCTAAGTTTGAGGTCCAAATGATCCGCTTACCTCTGGCATCTGCTGTTGGTTGCCAGGAGAGGTGGAGGGCCCCGGTGTAGCCATGGCCGTTCGGTCGTACAGCCCTGAGGCGCTAGTTGTTTAATTACCGTCATGCCTTGGTGCTCGATGGCACTGGAAGTTGTTGCATGTGGTACTCCATATACTTTGACGTACAAGTTTTGTTTGGGTGTGCATCACGTGATTTCACTTACCACACAAGCTAGGACTTGTCAGTGTTGATTGCTTGTGACTCGTAACCCTCTTCCTCCCAAACAACTTGTACTTGTATTTGGTACCTGTTGTACCTGCTGTAACCAATTACCTGTGAGAACCCAGGTACCTCTGCCTGCCTGCTGTCTGTCTGTCTGTCTGTCTAATCTATTTGTAGTATTGGGAATATAACTGAGGACCTTGGCACTGACCTATGTTCCCAACCCTTTAAATGTTTATATTGAGATAGGCTCTCTCTAAGTTGCTGAATGCCCAGACTGGCCTTGAACTTGTGATTTTCCTTCCTCATATTCCTGGAATGCTAGGTTAAAGGTGTGTGCCACCACATCTGACTCTGTGTCTTCAAGTTATGTTTTATCTAACAATTATGATGCTCTTCTTTAGCGCAATTAGAAATATTTCATTTATTTTTCAGTGAGATTTCACTTCCCTTGCCTTTTTTACTTGTACTGTTAAGTAAAAACAAGTGAATAAGAACAGGGAGCAAGTTACTTTCTAAGTAAAGGCTATGATTGGTTCTCTGTACTTCCAGTCTCATAATTTAGTTCTGTTTCTAATGTCCTTTATTACTCTTTCTCTTTGTAATAAGGACAGTAATATTCAGATGAGTGCTTTTTGCATTTAATATTGCAATAACTTTTTCAGTGTTGTAGCTACAATGTTGGAAGAATTTGACCAGACAGTATTAGCCACTCTCCCTTTGAAGACAAAATTTGGTATTGACTGACTACTTTTCCCTATACCTCAATTTTCTGAACTCTTAAGTTTCTGTCTTACTGTATGCCAGTAGCTGCTTTTTTTTTTTTTTTGAGACAGGGTCTTGCTTTGTAGTTCAGGCTGGCCCTCAGCTCACTATGTAGCCCAGGCAAGCTGCCGCGAACTCAGCAATCCTCCTGTCTCTGCCTCCCGAGTGCTGGGATGACAGGCGGGAGCCACCACACCCGGTACTGTGGTATGTGGTATTGATGGTTTGTGGGCGTGAGTCACCACGCCCAGCATTCTATGTGGTTACCGGGATTGAACTCAGGACCTTGTGGTTGAGAGGCAGGTGCTGGAACCACTGAGCTAAATCTCCGGCCTCCAGCTGCTTTTTATTTTTTATGTGCTTACCTTCCTAACTATATTTTAAGCTTTATGATAAGAAGGATCTATTTTAAACTTTTCTTCCTGAAGTCCTTAAATGCTTCTTTATTCTTTTAAATATGTTTCAGCCATGATTTCCACGACTGTTTTACTGTTCTTTGTATTCATTTATTCTCAACTTCTTGCTGCCATTTAGTTTTCTCTGTTGAGAGTAGACCTGTTCATAATTTACCTTCTGAGTTGCTGAATTTATTTTCTAAGTTTAGAAGTTGCTACACTACTTTCTAAATGCCTTTATAATATTCACAATTGAAGTGGCTCATCAAATACAAACAAGTAAAGTGACTATCAGATCTTTCCACTATTAGAATGAGAACTCTTTATTGAACCTTGAACATTTGTATTCAGAACATTAGAGGCTACTCAAGATCCTTTTTTGGCAGTGCCGGGAATCTACCCCAGTTCTTCGTGTCTGCCCCTGAGAACACCCCAGCCCTGCCGGTCATGTTTTCACAGAACACATACTGCTCACTGAGGAAAGTTCATAATTAATTACTAAAGATCTCATACTGTCTTTGTAGTATGAAGATTTTTATAAAATGGCTATATATGAAGAAAAGGTACCAAAATGTTTCCAAATCCTATGTCACCTTTAGAGAGTAAACCTCAGAAATGTTTTCTAAGCAATAAAGGGATTGCTTTTATTGTGAGAGTAGACTTGCTGGATTAGAGCATCAGGTCGCGGTTCTCAGTCCTGGGCGCACAGGCCGTCAGGCTCTGTAGGTGCAGGGCCGGGCGCTGGTGTTTGAGGAGCGCTTCCCACTGGGTATTGCATGCACATTTATTTGAGATATGCCAGGTACTTTGTGTTTCCGGTGTGTATTTTTCACCAAAATGTGAAAGACTTCTCAGAAAATTGGGTTGGAGTTGTTATTTCTGCTCTGCAAAGAGCTGTAAGCCAACAGACTTTCTGTATTTGGCACTGGCGTGAAGGTAGGGTGTGCATGTTCAAGATCGATGTTTAGGTGCCTACTGAACACATTCTGTCCTGCCTGGGGGCTCTCTGGATTTGTCTGCAGCTGAGGGATAGTGATGCTGGCCAGGAGGGACAGTGAGCTGGTAATCTTTGCTTTTAGGTAATGGATACCGAGTTTTGTCAAGAGGGAGGTGAAAGAAATAGTGAATTGATAATAAATTTAATAATGCAGGGAGAAAGCCGTACTCCCTTTTCTAACTAACACTTTATGACTTTATAAAATTCTTTTAGCTGGTTCTGTGGTGCAGACTTGTTATCCTAGCCATGTAGGAGGTTGAGATAAGAGGATCGAGTCAGAGGCCAGCCTAGGCAATATAGAGGGGCCCTGCTAGAGAAATGAATGAATGAGTGAACGAATGAATACATAAAAAAGACTGTTTTAAGCAGTGCTCACCCTTTGCAGTCACACAGTAGCAGAACTGAAGGTGAGTTAGGCCTTTGGATTGTGTAATCCAGCAGTTCTTGTATCGTGGTCATTTTCTGGTGTGAACGGATAGAAATATCTGTTCACAGTTCCCTGGAAAGAAGTTTGCAGACTGATGTTTGATTTTCCTCACTGATGTTATGAGAAGTGACCTGAATTTTCAATTCATATATCATAATTTTTTTGGTAGGAAGAAGAAACTTTATACAACTTCATTTTTAAATGGCAGCCAGTTGCTTTTAGATGGTGCCATTGAAATATATCACATTTAAATTTTTTTTTCTGTTGTCATCTTCATTTTGACACTTAGAAGTCTTAAAGAAACGTTTAGTGATATTCTAGTTAAAATGTCAGTCCCAATTTCTTTTCTAAATCTTGGCTATTATAGAGTTGGCAAAGTATTTTAGATTTGAAATATGTTAATAAAATTTTAGTTATGAGTTAAGGTATTTTCTTCAACAGAAATAGCTCGCTTTGGCTAGAGTGCAGTGCCAAGGAAGTAGCTCCTTTATTTTGTTATAATGGAAGCTTATTGGATTAGAAAAAGTATGAAATGAGCTCAAAGAGCCTTCATTGTAGTGTGCTTTCATTATAATGGCCTGATTTATATGGTTGATTCTCATTATTATAAGTTTAATAAATTATTGCCTGAAGGGAAACTTGAAAATTAAAGTTGATATGACAGAGGTTGAAACTGAATAAATCAGAATTTTATACTGATGGTAATAAGCCAGGATTTGTCTTAGGAAAACTTTCAAACCTGAATTAAAGAACCCAAATTCCTTCTCTTTCATTTCCTCCACGGATTCTGTCTCCTCCTGCTCAGTCATTGGCTTGAAACAGTCCCAACTGTCTCTCTGGCTACCAGTGCTGCTAGGAAAAGAACCACAGGTTATGAAGAGACTTGAGGTACTGAGTACGCAGATTAGGCGTTAGGTGCTCATGCGTTAGTGTGTTGGTTGGGTCTAGTTCTTAAGGCATTGGTGACATGCCAGGCCCAAATACACCTCTCTTCCAAGGCCGGGCTGAACCGTGTGCTTACCTGTGATGAGTGAGGCAAGCTTCAAGTGTGACGCGGGTGGCCCGTTTGCTGTTTACACGCTCATTCAGATCTAGTGCTGCCTGACTCTGCAGGCTGGCAGGAGCTTCCCGTGAGTACTCTAACCGCGGACCTATTTTTGAATTGCAAAACATCGGAGCTAGTAGAAAAAGTGGTTTTATTTAAACCTCAACTTGCAAAATTAACTTCTGTGGCAGTTGAGGGTTTCTACATGGGTGGGGAGAAACACAGTGAGCATATTTTAAGTATTTGCCAAAGGCATTTTGAGAAGCCAAAAAGTACGTATTTTCACAGGTTTTCTCTCAGTTAAGGTAATAGGCCTCACTTATCGGTTCTCTTAGTGCTTTATTGAACCCTGAATTCCAGCTATGCAGGTATTTCATCCAAAATAATTTTCTTGCCAAACCTTCTAAAAGAGAAGCAACTCTCAAATTAGTAGAAAAATGTTTGCTTTCTAACTTGAAGTTTTTACCTCTTTTAAATTTTTTCCCTCTGATTCTTTTTTTGTGTGTGTGGTAGTGGGGATTAAATGGGCCCTGTGCTTCCAAGGTAGGTATGGTACCACTTGAGCTAAATTCCTAGCTCCCTCTCAATCTTTTTTTTTTTTTTTTCTTTTGAGACAGGGTCTTACTTTGTAGTTCAGGCTGGCCCTGAGCTCACTGTGTAGCCCAGGCAAGCCTCGAACTAGCAATCCTTCTGCCTCTGCCTCCCGAGTGCTGGGATTATAGGTATGAGCCACCATGTCTGGCCCTCTGATTCTTAATAAACAAGGTCACAGCCAGCATGAAATAAAAAACTTGATATTAGTCAGATAAAATCATTATTAAAAAGCCCACAAAATTGTAAAATCTTTCTCACTTTTCAGTTATTGAACAGGGCAAAATTCCTTACAGATTATTATTTCTTGTGTGAATACTTTTTTGTGAATGTTTGCACTTTAAAAATAATTTTAATTGTAGATATTGCTTAAAATATGAAATTATTGTACTCTAAGAGAGTTGGTAGAATTGTGATGTGGCTCTTAGTTTCCTTTTGGTTGTAAGTGGTGGGAAGTGAAACTTTGTTTGGAACACACGGGAATGGATGTCAGGAGCGAAGGGGCGCAACAGCTTCTTGGACAGTGCTTGTTTGTTCTGGAGATCCTGAGTGTGTAAGGTCTGTTTCCACCATCCTGATACACTAAGTAGAGCTGTAATCAAAAACAGGAAAGGAATGGAATTTTGCCACTAGTTGGTTAAATCAGGCACTAAAATTTTATTAACTCACAGAAATATGTAACCCCTTTGCAATATAGTTAACATGGTTCTCTTCTTTGCTTAAGGGAGAGCTTAATAAAGAGGAAAATTAGTTGAAACGTTTTTCTTAAACTTCTGCAAAGGCTGAGCTGTATATCTGATTTTGTATAATTTATCACTTAGGAAATAGAACTTAGGAGAAATATAAGACTTATGCAGTATTCTGAGAGTAGATGAAACATATACTGAAGAGTTGAACTTTAAAAAGTTAATAAAGTTAAGCATCAAAAGTACAGTTTTGGAGGAAAAGTGATTTGCTATTTGGAAGTTGAGTTGAAAGTGACTCGGCCTCTAGCTAGTGCTTGCACTGATTTACTCTTGTATTTTAAGGAACCCAGTGACAACGGCCCTCTCTTTACTGAATTAAAGTTCTACCAGCGAGCTGCAAAGCCAGAGCAAAGTAAGAAACATGGTTCATATGTTTATACTTTAAAATCACCAGATTTTTATTTGGTTTTCAGGGGAATCAGGATAATAGAGTGTACCTTTTTTTTTTCACAGTACCAGAGATCGAACTTAGGATCTTGCACTTGTGAGGGAGATGTGGCACCACTGAGTTACATCCCTGGCCCTAGCATTACATTTTAAGTTCCAATTTTTTTTTTTGTTTTTTTTGTTTTAAGAGAGCTTTATAAATACATTTCATTTAAATGCAATGTACAATCTGATTTCTTAATTGTTAAAAGACTTTATCTATGCAAATATATAGAATAAGGTAAATGATACACGATTTAGGTAATGTTAAAAATTGAGAACCTAAATGTGAATTGACTCAAGGATCCCCTCATCTTTTTGAGTATTCTCTTAAATTCTGGAGAACATGGGATGGTGAGAGGGGTTGATGTCGCCAGGGAGAGGCAGCAGGTGCTCTGGTCTCCTGTGACCTCATTTCCCCTACCTCTAAGCATCCCAGACTTCTGGTAGGGTGGGAGGAAAGCTTCCATCTCTCCTGAGTCTTGATTTGATTGCTGAAGAAAATATCCTAAGATTGGTTCAGTCTTACTGATTGAAGTAAAAAATGTCTTCCTGTGGGAACAGGTAAACATTTTCATAATTAGAGATAAGCTACAATTGTAGTACTGTGATTTTGTGCTTTTAAAAACACTTTTTGCAGATTTCACTTTAAAAGCAATGTTAAAGGCAGGGTATTTTGTAGATTAATAAAAATACTTCGGTTGTAAAACATTTTTTGTTGGTCATATTGTGCTCTTCCTGTTTTATTTTGAGTAAAGGTGAAATCTAGCCACATTGTTAAACACATTCTGCTCTTACTGATTTGTTTTAAAAATTTTTAAATTTCATTTATCAGTTGAAATCACAAGCATGTGTTTTAACTTACAGTTCAAAAATGGATCCGTACCCATAAACTGAAATACCTTGGTGTTCCTAAGTATTGGGGATCTGGACTACATGATAAAAATGGAAAAAGGTAAAAAAATTGCATGATTTGTTTTTCTTTTCCTTTTTTTGAGCATTTACTGTCAAGCTGGTTTAGTTAAGAATCATTTAGTCAGTGCCCGGAATACCAGTAGGCCTTTACCAAGGCTCTGCGGTGTGTGCGGTGGGCGGAGGCTGAGGCCGAGAGCAGGAGAGCAGATAGGATGCCGTCTCTGCTCTCTGCTTTGCCGGCTGCAGTCTGATGTCCTGAGCGTGAGGGAGTGGTATCCACTGACTGGCGCCTGGGTGACAAATAGGGACAAAGCCCGAAGGCCCTCTGTGCATTTTTGTTTTGCCCCTGAAACAAACACACAGCCTTGTATCCTTTATATAAAACAGAACCCTTAGGATTCTGCTTAGTATTTAATAATAAATAATCTGCCCATAAAAATTAGAATCTTTTTCTTATAAGGGTGTCAGTCCAGCTGACCAGAGAAAACAAACATTTAGAGAACAGTTAAGTGCTAATCTGTGAGATTTTTGACTTTGTGATGTCTTTAGGAATTGAGAGACTAGAGAGAATGGTCAGCTGGAGAAAACTAATTCTTTGATGTATAATCGATACCTTTTAAGTGTTTGAATGAGTGAGTGGGACTTTGTGGAGTTTTGTTGGTAACAGAGACTTGAAGAGCAGATTCAGTTTGGAACTGGAGGCATATAGTTAGAATGCTTTTTCAGTCACAAGTCCAGGAGAAGTATCACCCGGCCACCGTGAGCTGTCAGCAGGGCTTGGGTTTTGCCTTCATCTTGTCTTCACTCCCAGTTCACGCTCCCTTTTGTGGGTTATGGAGGCTGCCCCATCTCTAGGCTCCACATGCAGGGCAGTGGGAAGATGGCATTGATGTCGTGCGAGCCTCCCTTCCCGAGGACTCCCTTCCCGAGCCCCACGTACTTCCTCCTGCGTGCTCTCAGGCCAGATTGGAATGGTGCTCATACACCAGTCACCTGCAAGAGCGGGGTGGTAATAGTGACTGACTTAGGGATGCCTGTGATGCCGTGGCAGAAGATGGACTCTCATCCACCCCGAAGCTCTGTCAGAAACAACTGAGTGCGGGGCTCTGTGTGTCTCTGAGGGAGCAGAGGGAAGGAAATCGCGCGTCACATTTTGTTATGGACTGTTTTGCTGGAACAAGTTTGCTGTGAGCCCAGCAGACCCCAGAGGGCAAGGGTGAGAAGGCTGCTGGAGCTGCCTTGCAGGGCCACCGGGGAGCCTCAGAGGCGTCAGGGCTCTGGGCCAGACTACACGCCCGGCTCCCCCTGCAGGTGTCTGCTACAAACAGGTGCTACAGCTATCCCTTGAAGGAGTGTGTGACTCATATTAGAGTCATGTATGAGCTGTTGGTTTACCGTTGAGGCCCCCAAGAATTATCATTATAGAATTTTCAAAAGAAAAGAAATAGTAACATTATTCTTCCAACCCTCTCCCTCCCCAGATCCCTGCTTTTCACTGGCACTCATTTGGATTAAATATCTTTATATTAGCTTTAGTACTTAGGACAGTAAAAATGTTAGCTGCTTATGAAATCATTTGTCCTGACTTACATTTTCCCATTCTTTGAATTGTTTTATCAAAGTTCCCACAAAATATGTGTCAAAGGTTTTACTTTAGAGAGTCACTCAGAAATAACCTTCAGTACTCTGTGGTGGAGGCATCTTTCCAGACGAAGGTGGTAACAGTTTCTACGCATTTTATAGAATCATGCTTTAGTTGACAGTCGTGATTTAGAATACTGAGGAGACTGAGAATTGTTTAGAGCAGTAGTGGGGTGATCTCTGAATATAAACAAAGACCTACCTCCCTAGGGTAATTTTTAAATAGATTTTATGTTGAAGTAAACCTTTTTTTTTTTTTTGAGACAGGGTCTTGCTTTGTAGTTCAGGCTGGCCCTCAGCTCACTATGTAGCCCAGGCAAGCCGCTGTGAACTCAGCAATCCTCCTGTCTCGGCCTCCCGAGTGCTGGGATTACAGGTGGGAGCCACCACGCCCGGCACTGTGGTATGTTATTGATTGCTGGTGGACGTGAGTCACCACGCCCAGCATGGCATTGTGGTTACCGGGATCGAACTCAGGGCCTTGCGCTTGTGAGGTGGGCGCTGGAACCACTGAGCTAAATCTCCAGCCCCCTGAAGGAAGCCATTTTGTTTTACCCTCTTGCATTTTGTCAGCAGAAGTTGTATTTCTCTTACTCCAGTGTTATTATATTAGTCACATCATTTATTTGTAAAAGCAAACATGTACATACATCCCAGTGTCATCTTCTCCACCTTTCAAAACCTATTATACAAAAGAAATCAGGAAGACAAAATTAGTAGTCCCCCTTTATTTTAACCACATCTCTATAGAGAAGGATTTTGTTTTTTCTTTTGTTTTGTGGTACTGGGGATCAAACTCAGGCCCTTGTGTGTCCAGGGTTGGCACAGTACCACTTGAGTTAAATCCCCAGCCCCTAGTCCCCCTTTATTTTAGAGGTCAGGGTACCAGGGGATCTCACATAAAAGGGAATTATTTGCCACTAATGGTGTGGCTTTGCATAAGTCACTTACCTTCGTAGACTTTAGTTATCTTATTTTTTAAAAGATGTATGGACGAGGCCTGATTCTCTTCCGGTTAAAAAATGGGTCGGAGGGCTGGAGGGTTAGCTCAGTGGTTCCAGTGCCTGCCTCGCAAGCGCAAGGTCCTGAGTTCAATCCCCGGTAACCACATATAATGCTGGGTGTGGAGACTCACGCCCACCAGCAATCAACACCGCATACCACAATGCTGGACGTGGTGGCTCACGCCTGTCATCCCAGCACTCGGGAGGCAGAGACAGGAGGATTGCTGAGTTCACGGCAGCTTGCCTGGGCACCATAGTGAGCTCAGGGCCAGCCTGAACTACAAAGTGAGACCCTGTCTTAAAAGCCAAAAAAAAAAATGGGTCGGAGTTTTTGTGTTTTTTTTTTTGACAAATTGTTTTTCAGTGTTAGCTCCTCCTTCCCTGTTGAACTTGCCATATTGTATTTTTATTATACTCATACTGCATATAAGTGGAATTTTTGTATCCTACTGACATTTAATTCAGTGTATGTAGTACAGTGGTTAAAGTATGGCTCCACCGTATAAGGGAAGACAAATTCCTTACGGTTGCCTGCTTCTGAGAAACGGGTGGCGGTTTGAGGTGTAAGTGCGTGAGCACCCCTGCGGGCCTTACGGAGTGCGTTATTCCCAGTGGGCCTTTGCAGTGCTGGCTGCTGCGCGACCGTGAGGACACTGTCTTGTCCCGTTGGAAGACATCTTACACCTTTCCAGTGCTTTGGGTTTTTGTCCATGGTTTTGGAGTGATTTAACATGACCCATCAGAATTTGGGGAACTGTTGAAGGTAACAGTGACCCTCAGAGCAGGAGCTGAGCAGTGTCAACTGCAGATTAGTGGCTCTCAGTGCTCCTCAGTGCAGAGTCTTACAGTTTGAGAGCTGGGAAGGGGTGTAGGAGGGTGAGTCGCCACTTCCACATTTTACTTCTGTGGAAACTGTAGCCCAAGGAAGTTGTACCACTTGGCCGAGGTGGCGTAACCAGTCTGCAGCAAAACCAGAACTCTGCCCAGTTATCCAGGATCTTTGTTCTTCCCCAGTCTTGGGCATTCAATATTTAGTGCACCATCCTTCTATGTTTTTTTGAACAGTTTTATTGAATTTAACTATTTAACATCTTTCGACAGTCTGAATTTTTAACAAAATGTTGAGTCTTAAGAATCATGCCTTAAAAATAGGGAAACCTGGTCACAAGAAGGAAGCTAATATCTAGAAACATAAATCAGTTCTTACTACTAATAAGCCAGCACTCCCTTTCTTACTTGGATTTATTTCTTTATTAGAGATGAATCATTTGGATTCTCTCTGTTAGCATTATCTGAAATTGAATATTGCCTACTATAACTAGCTGAGACCAGTAAGAGGCCTTATAGCTAAAAGGCAGGACAGGAAAGCACTGAATTCTTGAGATTTCAGTTTGAAGAAATTGTTTTTTTTTTTTTTTTTTGAGACAGGGTCTTGCTTTGTAGTTCAGGCTGGCCCTGAGCTCACTATGTAGCCCAGGCAAGCTTCGAACTCAGCAATCCTCCTGTCTCTGCCTCCCGAGTGCTGGGATGACAGGCGTGAGCCACCACGCCTGGCACTGTGGTATGTGGTATTGATGGCTGGTGGGTGTGAGTCGCCATGCCCAGCATTGTATGTGGTTACCTGTATCGAACTCAGGGCCTTGCGCTTGCGAGGCAGGCGCTGGAACCACTGAGCTAATCCTCCGGCCAAGAAATTATTTTAAATCTCTGTCTCTATGTCTGTCTGTCTGTCTGTCTGTCTCTCTTTCTCTCTGAGAATATGGTTTACTAAACAGTGCCTTGAAACAGTTCCTTTGGAAAGAGAGTACTCATGCCAAAATAGGTTTTCCTGAATTGCCTTTTTTCATTGACTCTTTCTGTTTGTCTTCAGTTACAGGTTTATGATAATAGATCGCTTTGGGAGTGACCTTCAGAAAATATACGAAGCAAATGCCAAAAGGTTTTCTCGGAAAGCTGTCTTGCAGCTAAGCTTAAGAATTGTATGTGAGCTACATGCTTCTTGTCTTTTAAATACCATTTTACAGTAAAGGCGAGCTTATGTTGAAGCTCAG
This sequence comes from Thryonomys swinderianus, assembly GCA_004025085.1. Lineage (NCBI taxonomy): Eukaryota > Metazoa > Chordata > Mammalia > Rodentia > Thryonomyidae > Thryonomys > Thryonomys swinderianus. The sequence goes on along the minus strand of PVIC010004718.1, from coordinate 29,307 downwards.
TCCTCTGCTGGCTGGCGCTAGGTACTGCATTGATTTTATTTTGTGCCACTTTTGTAGCTGGATATTCTGGAGTACATCCATGAGCATGAATATGTGCACGGGGATATCAAGGCCTCAAATCTTCTTCTGAGTTACAAGAACCCTGACCAGGTAGCTTTGTAGCTTTAGTTTCTACTTTTTAAAACATGTCATTTGAAAACATATACAGTTGCTTTGAACTCTTGAACCCACTCAGAAGTTTTACTTTTTGAAGTAGATATGGTAATAATAATATTTCTTCTTGACACTTTTATCTAGTTAACATTCTACATTTTTGATGCAATTTGTTGGCACTTTATCAAGTTGGCTATTTTGCCCAAAATAATATTCAGAAGAAGTACTTGTGATACAAAATGAATTTCAAATAGCTGTTTGGGGGTGGAAGCTTAAAATTATATAGTACACCAATGAATTATGTTTGCCTGTCTGCTTTGTCACTTTTTTTATTTCCTTTGTTCAAGAAATCCATCAAATGTAAGTGTTCTGTTACTTGGAGAATTTGGTCTTTAACATGTTGATTATTCAAATCAATCGGTTTACAGAGATATCTGAGCTGCCTGAATTTGTATACCCTTAGTGTTTGGAATTCAAATGTGCATTTTTTACTTTATTACATTTCCTTTGTAAATTTTACTTTGTTTAAGGGAAAAAGAAAAGCTAATGTTATTTTACTTTGTTGGGGCAGTTTAGCTAGAGTAGACAGAGCTGTACAATTTTTTTTACAGCTGTTTCATGGTTTTGGTAAAAATAAGGTTTAGTTGATACTCATGGTTGGGCCCTCCATTGACTGTGTGGCCTTGCTTCTTACATGATCTTACAACGAAGGAATATTTAAATATTTTAAATGTGCCTGGGTACTTTGATTATTTTGTAATCATTTGCTGACCCTCTGCATATTTTTCTTCTTCTCTCAGACCTGCCTTTACCTGTTGTTTAGTTTTCCCATTGTCTCCTGATCGCTTGCCCTCTCCTGTCAGCTGGGGGTCTGTGGGATGCGGCGCGGAAGCAAGGTGCAGGTCTGGAGGTGGCCACCAAGCTCATTCCAGTCTCCTGGCCATCTTGTTACTCTGCTAAAACAAAACGCATCCAAGAACTTGAACAAAAGAGTAGACTCACATCAGTCTGTGCACGACTAAAACATGCCACTTTGGTTTATATGGACATACCTTGCATCTTTCCAGGCATTTGCTCTAGATGGTTTACTTTTCCAGTATCCATCCACCCTTACATTTTTGCTTCCCTCACCTCTTGTGCCCACATGGGCACAGTAGTGCCTGTGGAGTAGAGGAAAGCCAGAGTGTTTGCTGTACACTCGGCAGTCCTGCTGTGTTCCCATAGGTGGTGAGTGTGCAGTGTTCAAATTGAGCCATTCTTATGAAGAGTCAGTAGTAATGTCTAGTATTGAAGTGTAGACAAAGGCTCATTTAAAAGTTCTTCCCATCATTATTTTAATCTTTGAGGTTTTTTTTTTTTAAATTTGGCATTTAGTTAGTTTACAAGTGGAGAAACAGGAATACAGAAATTGTGTCGTGTGCCACCTGCGTTAGTGTTCTCCTACTCGGTGCTTTCCTGCGTGGAAGATGTCACTTGTGCTACAGCTTGTACTGATGGTTTGCTTTATGCCCCATCTTGTTTTAAACTCTAAAGAAAAACTGGAAGATTCATAAGCCTTGCACACATTGGAAGAAAAGATTAATTACAAGTTTACCACATGCTTGTCTAGAAAAGCGTATTAAATCAGGTGATATTGCTGGCCTGTGGCAACATGAGCATGAAACACTTTATTAAAGTAAAGAGCCTTGGGCTGGGTGCGTAACTCAGATGTGCAGTGCTTGGCCTGGGTTTGGTCAGCAGCCACACATGAGGAAGGAAAGGAGGTGGGGAATGAGAGGGCGAACAGAGGGACAGATTTTTTAAAATAGTCACTTTTCAAAATCGACTATTTGCTTTTGTGTGCATTTTGGATCTAACTTGTTTGGAGCACTATGATTTGTCTTTGTAGCTGAATCAACTCTCAGGTAATACTGTATTTCTGTTGGAAAGTGGTATACGTGCAGTGATTTCACCTTGAATTTTCTTTGATCCCTGGAAATTTCTAGGTGTATTTGGTAGATTACGGCCTTGCTTATCGGTACTGCCCAGAAGGAGTTCATAGAGAATATAAAGAAGATCCCAAAAGACGTCACGATGGCACTATTGAGTTCACCAGCATTGATGCACACCATGGCGTGGGTACGGTGTCCACACTGGAGTGACCGATACACTGCTAGTGTTTGCAGCAGAATTCCTGTGTGATTCTTAATTATGCATGAGGAAAGAGAAAAAAATCAGAAGAATCCAAGTAGGATGGTAAAAGAGGGCAGAGGTTAAACTCCAGGGGCCCCTTGTGTTTTCTCTCCCCTTCATCCCGCCCTTCACAGATAACCAGGAAAGCGGTAGCAGTGAGTGTTTTATTCCTCTGCGGTAAGGATTCATTTGGGGTTCTATATAGCTTAATGAGAAGGTCAGTTTTTGTTTTTGTCTTTCTTGTGTAACTACACTTTTAAAAGGTCGCTTTTATTTTGTCACCCATTACAGTAGCTTATTTTTCAGCAGCCATTTCTTTTCTCTTTACCAGAACAGTGTGTGGTCTGAAACACCCAGTTCTCTGGCCCTCTTAGTAGTACCTGACACTTTTAATGTCTTCATGTTTTACAAGGATAGTTTACATGTGTCATGCTTTTGTAATATTTCCTAGACCAATTGTTTTGAGTCTGAAATCCTAAAGTTTACTGTTTGGATTTTAAAGCAAATTATTAGTTGGGGATAAAATATTTTGCACTACACAGTGTTCAGTACTTGTGTTATGTGGTTCAAAATGTGAGGAAAAAAAGACTTTACACTTTGTTTTATAAGCGCTTGAGATTTTACCTTACGAGTTATTTTAGCATGTCGACTTTTCTCCTTTTGTACTCGTAGCCCCCTCAAGACGTGGTGATTTGGAAATCCTGGGTTATTGCATGATCCAGTGGCTTAGTGGCCATCTTCCTTGGGAGGATAATTTGAAGGATCCAAACTATGTTAGAGATTCCAAAATTAGGTAAAGAACAATTTGAATTATGTTTAGTGAAACTGTGTGAGGCAGGTGTTTCCAGTCAGAACTGAACAGGAGCTGGGTTTAAAGTGCTGCGGTGGCAGTCAGAGTGCTCAGCAGCTGGGATTCTTAGACTTCTCTCTGGTTCAGTGTGGGAGAATGTTTATCTGTGAGCACCTTTCAGTGTAAGATCTAATGTACCATTCGTTGTTTCTAAATGTTAATATCCTATAATGTCAAGTTTTAAATGACTCATGCTTTAACAGGTACAGAGACAATATTGCAAGTTTGATGGAGAAATGTTTTCCTGAGAAAAACAAGCCAGGTAGGAAGAACTTTTTAAATGTTCATAGGGAGTTTGTTTCCTGGGAGGAAAAAGACTTGATATCCATGAGCTGTCCCTTAACGTAAGAAATGTAGGCATTTTAAAGTGTAACTAGTGTATTCTCATTGAAAGAGCACAATCTATTCCAAAGGTGCATTGTGAAATGAATATTTGAACCTCTTTCAGTTGTTCAGTGCTTTTCAAATAGGAAGTGGATCTCAGACTCACGGTGAGCTGGTGTTCACTGAGGCTGGGCTGTGGCCTGAGCACCGTCTTGGGCACTCAGACTACATCAGTGAATGAGACAGGTGGAGCACTGCTCCCGGGAAGCTCACATGCTGGTGGGGGTGTGGTGTGTTAGGCTGATATAACTGCTGAAGAGTAAGTAAACGGATAGGACGGGGTGTGGAAATGGGGGCAGCTTCACTCAGGAGGGCCATGGGTGTGGTGGGGAGGGAGTGAGCTGTGAGGAGTCTGGTGGGGAGAATGTGCTAGGTGGGTTGGAGGAGCGCGTCCTGGGGCACCATGAGGGCCTTGGGTCGAAGTGGTGAAGGTGGACAGCTTTGCCCTTTTCCTCCCTCAGAGGGGAAGTGTTCGATATTTTGTGAGATACAGTGATACTATCAGAGGGCCTTTGTAGATCCCGGCTGTCAGATTAAGAAAGTGGAAGATGAAGGTGTTTTCTTTTTTCGTGCTGTATCCCAAGTGTCTAGAATAGTGACTGGCATGGAGTGGGCGCTTAAATACTGATTTCCTGTGTGCGTATCTATTGTGTGGATGTGGCACTGACAGGATGTCTTCAGGCATTGGACGTGTGGAGGGAGGAAGAGAAGATTCAAGGAAGACTGGCTTAGATGTTGGCTTGAGTGAAAAGGATGGAAATCTCCGTAATTGGACAGGTTTAGGGGTCAGGTTAGGAGTTTAGGTTGGGCTTCGTTGGCATTTGAGGTGACCATTATATGGCAGTGAGAGTGTAAGTCCAGAGGTGAGAGGAAAGAGCTCTTTGTACTCATTGGCCTAACAATAGATTTTTAATATTGGAAAGTGCTCATCTGGGCTGGTAGGATTTCTACTTATGGTGTGTTTCTGTTTAGTGTGCAATAGATCTTTATCATTCAGAAGCCAATTTTTCTTTAGAAAAATAGAGTCTTACTTTGTTCTTTAGTGTCTTTTCTGATGTATATGAAGAACTTAGCTTTTATTTCTCCAAAATACTGGCTATACTTAGTACCCTTGTACTTAAGGATGTTTTAGTTCTAGAATCTTTTTATAGGTATATTTTTTATAGCTTTAAACCTAAAAGTTACTTTTTATACCTATCTAAAAATATTTTAGTGTGCATTATCTCCTATGGGTTTTCACAGTTATAAAATTGATTTTTATATTGTATCAGTTTTTATTATTCTTACCTGTCAATTCCTAATTTCAAGTGATTGAGCAAAACTTCATAATTTAATGTGCTATATACTTGCATCTAATTTTACTATGATCCTGAATTATTTTCTTAGAAGTAAGACATAGTTGTATCAAATTTGTGATTAAGTTATTCTTTCAGGTGAAATTGCTAAATACATGGAAGCTGTAAAATTACTGGATTATACTGAGAAGCCTCTTTATCAGAAGTTCCGTGATATTCTGTTGCAAGGACTAAAAACTGTAGGAGCTAGGGACGACAGCAGACTGGACCTCAGCATTGTGGAGAATGGAAGTTTGAAAGCCAAAACAGGAACAAGTGTGAGTATTCTAGAGATATCCTTTGAGCTTCTTGTGAGTAAAATTGCAACAAATACTACTTTTTGTGGTGCAAAATAATTGCTCAGTGAAGACAATAACAGATCGCTTTGCAATTAAATATTTATCACCACTCTGTAGTTGCAAACTTTTCATGATAACAGAATAATGTGTAGAAGGTAGTAGAAAAATAGATGTTTATCTATTTCTTATGTTTTGTAACAAGTTTCTAAATATCTAAATGATTTTTTACTTAAAGTACTGATATCTGATCTGGTACAGGGATTTTGATGAGACCCTAAGTTTATCATTTATATGTTCTTTTCTCTCAAGCCACTTGGTGATGTCTTGTCTCAGTGTTTCCTTACTTATGGCTTTAGGCAAAATGCTCACCGTTTGAAAATTTTCTTTTTTGTTGGTTTCTACCATTTGAATTTATTTATTTATTTATTTAGGTATTTAGTTATTTATTTATTTATTTATTTATTTTTCTTCTTCTTTTTGGGACAGGGTCTTGCTTTGTAGTTCAGGCTGGCTCTGAGCTCACTGTGTAGCCCAGGCAAGCCTGGAACTCACCAATCCTCCTGTCTCTGCCTCCCGAGTGCTGGGATGACAGGCGTGAGGCACCACGCCCGGCATTGTGGTATATGGTATTGATGGTTGGTGTGTGTGAGTCTCCACGCCCAGCATCGTATGTGGTTATTGGGGATCAAACTCAGGACCTTGCGCTTGCGAGGCAGGCGCCGGAACCACTGAGCCAACCTTCCAGCCCTTATTTTACTTTTTAACATTAGGTGTGTGTACATATATATATATACACACACACACACACATATATATATACACATATATATGAGCATTAATTTTTGGAAAGAAATATTAAATAGTAATTTAGAGAAGTATGTGCTCACATGTAAAGAACTGTTAATCATTTTAAAGTTAATAGGTATACATTAACTTACTAACTTTTATTTTTGCTAATTTATTGGTAAATATACTGACTTCCTTTATTATTTGAAATTATTTAGTAAAACATGTTAGCTATTTTTTTTTTTTTTTTGAGACAGGGTCTCGCTTTGTAGTTCAGACTGGCCCTGAGCTCACTATGTAGCCCAGGCAAGTCTCAAACTCAGCAATCCTCCTGTCTCTGCCTCCCGAGTGCTGGGATTACAGGCGTGAGCCACCACGCCCGGCACATGTTAGCTATTTTTATATGGGAAAAAAAAAAACTACTTTTAGAAAAAAAACACTTTTCACATTATTGATCATATTTACTGTTAACTCTGTACAATCCAGTAGATTTCCTTGAAATTCTCCTATCCTAAACTAGGAGAAAAGTCTTAAAAACAAAGTATTTTTTAAATCAGAAGCAGCCTATTAAATGATTTGTGTAAATCTTTACCTTACAAAGCAGGTAGAAATTTCAGTATTGTATCATGAATTTTACCTTCTTGTCAAGTACAACTGTTCCTCTCACTGCATCTGCTGCAGTTTTCTGGTCCACAAGGGAGCCCAGAGAGCCAGCGCCAGGTTTGAAAGGAGGAAGGTCAGGGGAAGCCTGAGTAGACTTTTTCATTAAGCTAGCCAACTTACTGTCTGCTTATGTGCTTAACATGCAGCATGCATTTCATTGGTTAGGACAGTTTTTTTGCATTAATATAACTAGCTTCTCTAATGTTTTTCTCTGTAATTTGACTAGTAGAAAAGTAATGGTCTCTCCTGCCGTGAGAACCTGTCCAGAGCAGCTTCCCCTTCTTTTTCAAATCCCTGTAGTTTGAACCTGCATGCTGGAAACATTTGGATTCTGCAGGTTGGCTGACTTTATACCTGAATAGGGTGGGGCTAATGTCTGTAACCTCAGCATTTCTTGTGTCCTTGGGTGGCTCACGAGGCTGGAAATTTCCTGTTGTATTATCTCTCCATGTGTAAAGCTTCAGTTAAGGTAAAATAAATCGGTACCAAGCTGAATACTGGGAGATGTGCTTCGTTAGTTCACTGTGTTTTGTATACTCGTTAACAAACAGGTAGTTTTGTATTAAAAAGAAATGACTACAAGTTAAGATTAGGTTAGGTAAGTTCACAACGCTGCTTAATAGCCATCCAGCTGAAGTGAGTTTTTAATGTGGTTTTGTTTGTTTATAAAGTGGGATAGTTGGATATCACTGGTTTTAAGATTTTCTTTTTTCCCTTTGCTTTATTTTTAAGCTAGAAAACATTTTTTTTTCTAATAAACTGAAAATCCTTTCATTCAAGTAGCAGAAGCAGACCTTCCTGATTGAAAAGTTGGGGGTTCCCTTCAATAAACATTTTTGTTTGAGAAATTATATGTCATCTCCTTTTAGTAGTTCATTCTATAGGTCGGTTGTCTTTTTTTCCCTCTGGTTACCAGGAGGCTCAGAAGTGACCATGACTTTTAATCTTAAGAACACAATGATCATTGGCAAGTTGGCTCTCTTTTCCATGTACATAATTTTTTGAATTATAAAGTATATGTGCTTTGTACTTACCAGGCTCACATTTCTTTTGGGAAAAGGTAGGTTTAATTAATTCAATATATTTCTTTTTAGGTTTGTAAGAGAAGTATTTTATCCTAAATTTGTAGGAATTGATTAACAGTGGAATGAAGCAAAGCTTTTGTCCATTTTGTTTTTTGTAGCTGTGCTTGATTTGGTGCAGCCTGTTTGGAAACTAGAGTAAAATAGGAGTTTGCCAACTTGGAAATGTGTTCAGCCCAATAGTCAAGGAGTTTTACTGAGATCACAGAACTTTGGAATGTTGTAAGCCTGAAGAAGAAAGAGACCAGGTATAAATCTGCCTGTACAGATACAAAGCCAGAGATTTTCATTGTTGATTACAACTAAATGCTTTTCATGAGAATCTGGCAGTACATTGCAATAGTTATTGGATTTAGTGTGTACTCTTAAATCAACAGTCAATAGTTATTGTATAAGGGCTGATTTATGTACCTGGTCTTGGCTAAGTCCCCGGGGCTACAAAAATCAATAACATGTAGTCCCATCCTTAAAGAATTCCTCTCGATCCCTTCCAGGCTAGCAACAGCTTAATTTACTGGAAGGAGCTCAGTGAGTTAAAAGGACATTAATACCTCCATTAGCTGTTTTCTTCTAGGGTTTTGATTAAGTTGCCTGCCCAACTCAACAGAAAAGCACCGTTGATTGGAACTGCTGGAGTCTCGTCCCTAGGGATCCACCCAGTAGAGCAGGAGCAGGGCCCTGCAGTGTGCCTTTTCCAGCTTCAGTTTCTGTCAGAGTGTACTGTCCCTGTGAGTCGTGTTTCATGCCCTTTCCTTCCACCGGTAACATCTAGGTTTTAAATTTTATTTTTTGGTTATATTGTGTTAATTGATCTTTCTAGAGTTTCTCTGAAAAATCATCAGCCATTGTTGAGTAAATCTCTGCTGGCAGTGCCTAGAACAAGGTACAAAGAACAGAAGAGGAGGAAAGGCCTTGCATTGCCAGTGGGTAGCCTGCAGCTGCTCTGGTGGACAGTTCAGCCTTTCTCTTTCTGAGCTAATCACGCCTCATACAGCATTTATCCCTCGCAGCCCATAGTTTTAGGCAGATCTCTCCAAATACATGGTCTGGTTTGGGTGAAAACCTATTCACCCTGCTAACATGATGCCATAATGCAGATAAACTGCGTTTTCCAGGTTTCAGTAGTCAAAGTTGATAGAACGTTTCTGTTTTCTAATATAGCTTGGTCATAGTGCTATATTTTTGTGGTGTTAATGTTTGCCAGTATTTTCCTGTAGGTCCATTTTAAGTTCTTTATTTTAACCTCCTCTTACTTGGCTGAATTTTATCAGATAGGTTTTTTGTTTTTTTTTTGAGACAGGGTCTCGCTTTGTAGTTCAGGCTGGCCCTGAGCTCACTATGGTGGCCAGGCAAGCCGCCGTGAACTCAGCAATCCTCTTGTCTCTGCCTCCCGAGTGCTGGGATTACAGACGTGAACCACCACGCCCGGCATTGTGGTATGCAGTGTTGATTGTTGGTGGGCGTGAGTCTCTACGCCCAGCATTATATGTGGTTACTGGGGATCAAACTCAGGACCTCGCGCTTGCGAGGCAGGTGCCGGAACCACTGAGCTAACCCTCCGGCCCTCAGATAGGTTTTTTTTAACCACAAATTTTTGAGATTATTTGTGCACAGAAAAATGCACAAGTAAGCGTGGAATTTGAAGTTTATAGAGTGAACGTATGCATTTAAATGTCACCAAGATGAGGAAGACATAGATGATTACCAGAATTAATTTTGTCATTTAAAAAAAATTCATATGCATGACATTCCAAATATGTCCTCTTTTGTGTTTTTAAGTTTTGTGTCTGAGTTTCTGTGATGTTGCATATAAGGAAACTACTTTTTGTTGTTGCTGTATACTATTACATTTTGACTATGATAGTTATTTAGTTGTTCCTTGTATTGATAGACATTTGAATTGTTTCTACTTATGGACAGTTGCAGTAGTGTTAAGAATGTTATTATTTCTTCTGAGAAACATGTATTTCTTTATTTCAGATTGGATGTGTATGTAGTGGAATTGCTGAGGCATAGGGCATACATAATGTTCAGCTTTCGAAGGTTCTAGCCAGTTTTCCAAATGTACTATCTAAATTTATATTCTCAGTAGAATGTCATAGTTTCAGTTGTTTATCGACACTAGCCATTATGTTATATTTATCTATTTTAATGAATATGCTCTGATTTTTTTATATAGTTTTAATATCTCATTGAAGAATACTGATTTTTATCACCTTTTTGTATGTGCCCTGGGCTGGATTATTTTTTTTAGTGTATATGTGAATTAAATTTGAGTTCTTTCCCCCCCCCCTTTTTCTTATTGAGAAAAATGGGCATTTCAACTTTCTTTCAATTTACCAGCATTGAGTACTTTGTATGTAGAAGTACATATACTTGTGTATGTACCACACATACCATTTTCAAGTCTGTGGTTTATCTTTTTACTATGCTAATACATCATTTTGTGAGTAGAAATTCTTCATTTTAGTGAAGCCCAATACATCAGTTTTTTTGTTTGTTTATGGTTACAGTTTTTTGTATTCTCTTTAGGAAAATAGTGCCTACCTGAGTGATAATGAATCTGTTGTTATCATCAAGAAAATTTATCCCATTTAGACTTAAACTGAAGTTGATTTTGTACATGATGTGAGTCAATATTTGTTTCCCCGTGGTAGATACCCTGTTGATCTGAGCCATTTCTGGGAAGGTGGTTGTGTCCCGGAGCACTGACAGGCCCCCAAGCCTGCGGGTCTGTGTCTGTAGGGCCTGGTTTGCACACTGGCCCAATACTCAGTGCTGTGCCACTCACTGCGTTGTCACTTCTAAGGTGCGAGTCCTCCAGCTTCGCTCTGAAGAGCCTTGTGTCATGCTGCATATGGGGTACAAGCCTGTAACCTCAGCTACTTCGAGGCCAAGGAGGGAGAATCTCCTGCTGGAGGCAATCCGGTGCAACTTAGTGAATATTTCTATCAACAAAAAATGAAGAAAAGGACTTGGGATATAGTTCAGTGCTCCTTAGGTTGAATCCCCAGTACCTCCAAAGAAAGAAAGAAAACAATCAAAGAAAGAAAAAGATTGTCATAACAGTTCTTGGCCCCCTTTTATTTCTGTATAAATTGTAGAATTAGATTATTAATTTCCACAAAAATAGGGGATTTTGATTGAAGTTGCAGAATTGACATCTTTAAAATATGCTCTTCCATGAGTATGATTTGTTCCTATATTTATTTAGATATTCTTTTAGTGATCTCAGTCATGTTTATGGTTTTTTATGTCTGGAAGGATCATACACACTCGTCATCGCTGTTAGGGGTTAGGGGTTAGATCTGAAATGTCCCTAGCAGCTTTTGGAAGGGGATTGGTTTGTAGGGTGGTTCTGTTCTCCAGTGGATTAATGGGGATGCTTTTAGGAGGTGGAGCCTCTCTGAAGTCACTGGGGCTGGGCCTGGAAGGGCCTGTTGTCCCTGGTCTCTTCCTTCTGCTCTGGTTCCTGGCTGCTGTGGGAGGAGAAGCTTTCCTCTACCGCTTGTTACCACTGTGCTGGTCTGCCTTGTAGCCAACACGACTGAATCTCCAGAACTGTGAGCCAGATTAAACCTTCTCTTTGAGCTGTGGGCGTCTTGTGTTGTGTCTCAGTGACCTCAAAGCTAATACACATGGCTTCATTCTTGTTCTTTTATATTATGTGTGATTATCTCAGAGCTTTCCTTCATGCCATCCCGTTGTCTGCAAAGGCTGCTGTTTGCTATTTCTAATTTATCAATACCGTGATGAGTATTGTTCTGCTTAGATCTAGTTTCTTTATTATTTTGTTTTCCTTTTTTAGTCACTGATGCATTGATTGATTGATTGATTGATTGATTGATTGATTGAGACAGGGTCTCGCTTTGTAGTTCAGGCTGGCTCTCAGCTCACTATGTAGCCCAGGCAAGCCTGGAACTCAGCAATCCTCCTGCCTCTGCCTCCCGAGTGCTGGGATGACAGGCTTGAGCCACCAAGTCCAGCATACACTGTTGCATTTTATAAGATTATCTTTTTTTTGGGGGGGGGGTGCGTCTTTCACAGTGGAGTCTTCAGCTACCTTTCACATGCTATGAGTATTTCTTTTCTTTTTTTTTTTTCTTTAGTATTTCAGCTTTTTGGTATGTTTTTTTCTGTTCGTCTTTCTCACATTGAGTGAACATAGTTTTACATAGAGGTCAGATATTGTATCTGTGAGTTTCTGACTTTCTTATCTCATGAGGCTGTTTTTCTTTTCCTCTGTTGCTGTTCAGATCTGAAATGTACCCCAAGCCTCATGTGTTTGGAAGGTCTTCTCTCTCTCGGAACTTCGCAAGCCTTGTTTTTCATGTTGTTGTGCTTGGATCTTTAGCTGGGGGTTGCTGGTGAAAAAGTTTGGAATGGTGCTCATGTACGCCCTTCTGCGCCGGTGGTTCAGTGGTATCCAGCCACACGGTGCCTCCTAGAAGTGTCTGGCGAGCTTCTTGGTCAGTGCTTCCGAAGGCTGTGCCGTGAGGCTGTGCCACTCCTGCTTGTCGCTGAAGTATTTCTTAATGGTTATTTTGAGCTCATGTTTTTCAGGTTTTTCGTGGGAGGAAGCTGTGAAATCTTATCCCCCAACTGTCCCTACTCTTCTATTGTGACACATTTGAGCTTGTTTGTGTGTGAACATTTAGAGTTAATTAGAATCTGTATCCTTTTCCCACAAGAGTAAATCCTCCAAGCTCCTCATCAGCCATCTCTGATCCATCCATCTGAGATGTTAGCTCTAGCTTTTTTTGTACACTGTATATTATCGGTTATTTAGAGTTAATGAGTCTAACTGATATTTTTGCTAATCATTTTTCTCTTGTCTTCTGTGCTCTCTTGGATTCTTTTTTCAGAGTTTATGCTCAAGTAATTTTTTTTCTCAAGTTTAAGAATATTAACTTTTTTGGTTCCTCAGAACCAAAAAATGTTTGTATTTTGCTCCTGTTGGAGAATAATTTGCCCGTATAGTGAGTTCTTAATTTGAAGACATTGGTTTGTTGTCTGCTAGCATTCAGTTTTGTTTTTCTTTCTTATTAGATTTCTATTTTACTCACTCTTGAAGCATCTTTTTTTTTTTTCCAGTGGGATTCTGCATTTTACCACAGTAAGTGTGTCTGTTTCATTTTACTTTAAAAGTCGTGTACCCTTCTGGGTACTCAGAGGCCCTGTCTGTCTGTAGCACCTAAAGCCCACCCTTAACTCTTGGAAAGTGTCTGTGTCAGGGCTTCTCCCCTCCCCTCAGGAGCTCCTGCTGCAGGATGTGGCCTCTGGAAGCCAGCTTCCTTGCGGGAGTGCCCTCTGTCTGCCCTTCATGCTGTTCTTGGTACACTGCCGGCTTCTGCTTCACTTGGTCATTTACTCTGTTCTGCAGTCTTATTCTAAGGGAACTCGCTGTTTTCACGTCAGCGTTTTTGTTGTATTGGTGTGATAGCCGCTTAAGTCTCTTTAAGAATAATTAGCATGGCTTTTTGTTTATAATGACACTTTCAGTGTGCTTGTTCTTCTGCCTTCGTTCACTACCCTTCTTTTTGGTTCTGTGATTCCTCTTAGATTTTGTCCATCATTTTTGTCTGTTCATGTATTATATTATTTGGCCAGTAGCATATTCCTCAGCCCAAATGGAAACATCTGTTGAGCTGCTGGTTTCTTGTAGTTTTCATTATGAATGTCTACTGCTAATGACTTCAGGGGGCTAAGAGACTTGTGGCCAGGTAGCTTGTGTGGTTGCGTGTCTCACTCTACTTCTGCAGGTCCTCTGTCTGGTCTGGACTGGCCAGAGCACCTGTCCTGAGGGTTGTTGGAAGGCTTGAATAGCCCCCAGCCTTTTGCTCACACTACCCGGCCGCACTGTCTGCTGTCCCCTGCTCACTGTCTAGGTAAGCGAAATAAAAACTAATCAGGCTATGGCCCAAGCCTAGGGATTGTGTATCAGAGTGTGTGATAGTGGGGATTGAACCTAGGGGTGCTCTCTCTCTGAGCCATCCTCTTGTTTGTTATTTATTTTCAAATTTTGAGACAGTCTTGCAGAGTTGTGCAAACTGGCCTTGAACTTGGAATCCTTCTGCTTCAGCCTCCTAAGTCGCTAGATTTATTGCCTGGCTTTTAGGAAAAATTTGATGCTTCCTAAGTGATTTTAATAGAGTTGAGAACCACTGTAAATCATACTGAGTGTGTGAGTTCTACCTTCCATGTAGAAAACAGCCCTTTTGTAAATGTCAGATTTGGGGCATTTTAGAGTTTAAATAGTAGCATTTATCAGCCTATGGCCAGAGTTTTTGGAGGTGGGCAGGTAGTAATACACATGCACCCTGTTTTGATCTTTGTTCATGTAAGTACTTTGCTAGCGGAGATAATGGAAAGAAATTTGGTGTCATATAAATGCTTTGAATGGTGCCCAGGGGATTTTATTTGTTGAAGTAATGAAAGGACATACTTAAAAGGTATGCTGAAAATTAAATGAATACATTTTTCTTTGATATTATGACCAGTTTTTAGGGAATGTTAAACATTTCTGTGCATTTATTTTTAATAAGGGATGAATTTAAAACAGCAAACTTTCTGTGGGCATGCCAATGTTACCTGTCTTGCTTGTGAGGTTGTTACAAGGATTAAGAGGTACACGATGTGCTTAGGATAGTGCCAGGCACATAGCAAATGGTCAGTAAGTATTACCCACAGTGTCATTGTTACTGCTGTTATTTCACCTGCCATTTGTTTTCTCATCTCTCTGGCTTCCTGATAGCAAGTAACAGGGAATGTTTTCATGAGAATCTCTTAAACCCCCGGCCCTTAGAGCTAACTTGCACCCTTAAAAGCTCAATTATGAAGTAGGGAGCTGTGAATGAAGCTGGTCTTACATTTTGCTGGATGAATACATGTTATAGATTATTTTGAATAATAAATGTTTGTGAATTAGTAAAAGTTTATTTTTTGCAACAAATGGCAAGATGGTAATTACTGTGAAATAAAGACTCCAAAAGTAGCTTCATAACTACCTATATTAAAAGCATATAACTCAAATTAATGAGTTCATCATTAAAATTTCTCCCTGATGCTCCTAACTGGAGAAGGATAATAGGTAGTTGACATAAAACAGCTTCCGACCACCAGATTCCATGCCTGCTGTTTTCTACCTGCGCGTTTCACAATTAGCTGTTTTGTGAACATAGATTTACTGAGGAATGATCAGACAATCTGTTTTTAAGAATAACTCACATGTAGCCTTGTATGTTTAGCAAGAGACTTACTTGTTCATGTATAGCTTCAGATCAGTTAAATATCCACTGCTGTGTAGTTTAGTTTTCACTGAAGTCTTTCTTTATAAAAAATACATGTTATAAATAAATAGTATTTCAATTATAAGTATCTTTATAAATGTTATCCTCAGTATAGCATGTTACAGCTTTCAAACTCTTTATTTCTTATTTCGAGAATTCTTCAGAGAACCTAGTATGGTAAGAGGATGGTAGCCCTTTAAATCTTAGGTCGTCATAAGCATTTATGGAATACTCTAGGTTCTGTCAAGACTGTTAAATTATTTTATATGCTGTGTACCATCCACGTGAGATACATATTCTCACAAATAGTGGAACTAGAACCCAGAAGATGTCAGGTGACTTGCACAGGGCTGCACAGCCATTGCTATGTGTTCAGAGAGCAGTTTCCAATCAGTCTCAAGGCGCTTAAAAATTCTAGTGATTTTGGGCATCACATATTAAAGACAGTTAAGGCATAACTGCTTAGCCATTTGCCTTTCCCCATGAGTTGTCCTTAAAACACCTTAACTTTGCTAGCTTTTGGTGTGAACAGTGCAAACGACAGACCCTCGGAAATCCCTGAGCGAAGAGACACTGACTACGCGGCCTGGTTGGAACTCTCGCCCTCCCTTCCCTTGTCTCTGGCGCATTGTTCAGCTTCTGAGCGACCACGCACGGGCTCTGCTGAAGGTCGCAGTCCCTCTGACGTGTGTGGTGCTTGTTTTCTCCTCTCTCACTTTAATCCTTGACTGTATGGTCCCCTTCTCCGCCCTCGTGAGTGCAGCCCGCTGCATGCCCAGCGCACTGTGGGTGCCCTGTATGCACGCGTGACCCTGCCTCTGGGCCGGGAGGCGGTGCTGCTGTGGTCAGCGCACTCACTCCAGACAGAGCCCCTCAGTATGTTAGGACAAGAGTGTGTTTGTTCTGCAGGTTCGTCTGCTCCTGCTGTAAAGCCGCACATTCATTTCCTAACCCTTTCCCATCTTTTCACTTTTTTCTGTAATTGTAAGTGACCTTTTCTTGTGTTTCTTTAGAACATGTTCTAGCTATTTAAGGTCCATTTAAATCTTAGTTTTTGAGGGACTGATCTCTCAAAACATAAGAGCATGTCTTACTGTAACAGTAGTTACATAGTTGCTCTCAGGGTGCAGATCCTACATATTTATGTGTCAAACTTCACGTGATGCTGAGCAAAGATGAGGAGCCCTCTGTCTTTGCCCTTGAAGAGCATAGAATGTAACTGGGAAATAGAGGCATGAAGATGGTGTCGTGCAGTACACAAGCCTGTGCTCTGTGCCTCTTTGAAAAGAATGCATTAAAGTAAAACACAACCATTAGAAACTGCTGCTTCGTACTAGAAGCTGCTTAGGAGACTCGTGGTTCTGTAGAAAGGAAGGCTTCGTGTGGACAACGGGCTCAGAGTTCTAGTCTTCTGTTGGGCCCTGGCGGCTGAGGGCCATGGAGCAAACTCTCTGCTTGTCTTTTCTTGTTCGGAAATACTGTGATGGAGCATGTGTGTTTGCTCCTGCTTGGTGAGGACCCTGTCTCTGGTTCATAAGTGCTCCCGAGTGATTCATACCCTATTCTTAGTTATCCTTAAGGAATCTACTAGCTTGTGAACTGTGAATGTTTGCACAGTGATTCCCAGTGCCTGTGGAGAAGGGTGAGCAATCCGGCAGTCACATGTTTGCACTCACAGTTCTCGGACACACGCTAAGCATCTAAAAACTTTAGGCTATATGTTCTCAGCTTTTAAGATCTACATGCATGGACGTTGTAGGAGGAGGAGGAGCGCCCCGACAACACTGCCTGCGCCGCCTCTGTGAGAACAGCCTGAGTCCGGTGGGCCTTTCCCGGGCGCTGTCAGGAGCTTTTCACAGTGACCCTTCAGTGCTGTTCTTGGGACACAGAGTTGGCCGGTGGCATTGTGTCTGAAGATTTTAATTCTCTTTTTCCACCGGAGCAGCTCTGTCGGTCTCCAGTCAGTGTTTAGACTATTAGGAAATTATCAGTCCAAATGCATCTGGCTGATTTGTCTCAGTGTTTCTAAATTGGAAGTGAGAAGCTGCTAATTAACTAAATTTTAACCTAGCATATCTGAACACTTCAGAAATGTAATGTGTAATGCATACACTCATGCCCTTTGAAATAATTTTTTAAAGATATTTTAGCTATGCTGAATTAAAAGAAAACACTATTGTCAGTGTGTTTTATAAATTATGCTTGTGTGTCATACGATGTTTTGGTTTCATTTATAAATGCAAATAAAAGCACCTATGAGACCTGTATAGGACGTTAGAGAATCAGAGAGTAGCGTCGTCTCTTCGTAAAGCCTTTTTTCTGTTCGGGGGGAGCCAGCGCCTGCACCAGCCGAGCCTGAGGGTGCTGGTAAGTACCAGGGGAGGCTCGTTGGGAGGCCCTCCCAAGGGTAACATAACATCCTTAGGTTCTGTTAGACCGGAGGGTTTAGTTTGGGTTTACCTGGTGGTCTTCAGGCCGTGGGCCCCTGCTGTCCCGGCTGCGTCCATCCGCACTCCCGCTGCAGCGTGGGTGAGGGAATGCAGTACTTTCTCCGGGGCATGCTGCTTAGAGCACAGGCGTTCCTTTTGTTGGCTGAGTGCTGTCTTATTTTCATTCCCGTGCAATTTACCTACATGGAGATGAAGAAAGCTCCTGTTATTAAATAAGCTTGAAAACCATGAGTGCACTGAGTCTTGGGTAGAAAATACTGGAGAGCCCCTTTTATAATAAGCACTTTAAAATTTGCCCTCCAAAAGCTAGAAAATGTATTCTCTTCTATATGGAAAGCAATGTAGTCCTGAGATATTCCTCTTTAATTTTGGTCTGAACGAACAGAAGTGTCCGTGTTTATTCCTGCCTAATGCATCACAGATCTGCTGACACGCTCACCCTGGAGTCCTCGCTGGCATTCCTCAGGCCCGGGCGCCGGCAGGAAGGCTGTACCCAGGGCCCGCCGGCAGTGCGGTTTGCATATGGACGCTCTCACAGGGGAGCTGCCCTGTGCCAGCTGAGGGTTACCTGCCCACTGCAGTTATTGTATGTAATTATCGAACCAATCTGTTCAGCCCAGCAGGGTTTAGATGGTAATCATGAAGCGACACTTTGGAAAAGAAAGATGTACGGCACTCTCCCCTTCTCTCGCCGGTTATACCCAAGTTCCGGCCACTCGTGGGCTGTTTCTGAGAAGCCGCACCCCTACACAACTCTGCCAAGCACGTGTCTTTTGGTTTCTTCAAGTTTAGTCAGGTCATGGTTGATGTGAAGCATTTTCTGTGGGACGCAGTGGGTATCTCTGCATCCGGATCTCCCACGGCCGCCGTCAGCCTGTTTCCATGTAGTGCGAGTCAGTGTGATTGATGCACAGAGGTCGGCGGCTCTGGCCGTGGGGGTTTGAGAGCCGTAGCTCGCGCGCGGAGCCTTCAGTAGGGGAAGGAGCCACGTGCTATTCTGTCAGGGCTGTGTGCAAAGTGGCCTGCGGCAGGAACGTTCTCAGATAAAGTTTTACTTGGTGTTAATTGTTAGAAAATATAAATGAGGGTTTTCTGTTGGATTATGAATCTGATTGGGGGCCTATCCGATGGTTTCTTAAATGGCACAAACTTATTTTAGGTAACCTAGAGAAACTTTGATTTAAAGCTTGGATTTTTATACATTAAAATTTGAAATTATGCGGGTTAGTTATACAGTAGTTCAAGTTTTATACTTGTTTCTAAGGTCTCTTTATAATTATACCTATATACCTGTATAGAAAGATGCTAAGTGATTTTAGAATGTGACACTGGACTGGCTGATTTAGAAGATTTTGGTTTAGTTTTATTTTGAGCCTGGGTCTCACTAAGTTACAACTTGAACTTTGTGATCCTCCTGTCTCAGCCTCCCAGAGTACTGAGACTACAGATGTGCACTAGCACGTGTGACATTTAGAAGATGTTGTGGTGGACATAATATAAGGAAACGGAGTGAGAGTTTGAGAAGGATGGGACGTGACAGAAAGCAAACATTAACTCCCAAGGAGCTCTCCGCTAGGGAGTCATCGAAGCTAGGCCTGTGGGCATGGTGGAGAATCCCAGTAGTGTTTGATATGATAGGAGTTTTGTCCTTTAAGGCCATACATTCCCAGTAAAAGAGATGGCCCTCTTGTTTAAACTTACAGTAAAAGGTACCTTAAGAGATAATTTTGAGAAATTTGCCATTATGCTCCATGCACATCAGTCGTCATTGGCCTGAGTGAATGAGAGCAGGTTGTAGAACATCCTGTCTGGGAGGAGTTTCCCCGCGGCTGGTGCCCGCGTGAACGCGGAGCTCTATGGCTGGGACCGGCTGGAGGTGGGCGAAGGACAGCGCCAGCACCCAGAGCAGCCCGGCTCCGAGCAGCCTCCCTCCCACTGCTCCCTTAGACGCCGCCGTACCGGAGTGAGGGGTGGTCTTCGTTATGTACTAAGTCTGTATATTGACTATTTGACCATCAGACTGAATTTCTCTCTGTTTCTCAACTTTTTCTGTTTAAGAAGAGGAAAAGAGATGTGGAAGAAAGCCCAGAACCCAGTGCTGAAGATATGGAGTGCTCACATTCCCAGGAGCAGGAGGAGGAGGAGGAGGTCGAGGTCCCACAAACGCGTAAGTTGCACAGTTTCCCTTGTCATGTCTGTACTAGGCGCAAGTTGCATTTCCTCCCACTGGCTGAGGGACCATCCCGTGGGGCATAACATTTTGACTGTTTTGTAAAATATATAGCTAGATCTTACATTTGTATAGCATGTGTCCTCGTTTCCTCTGTATGTACATTATGCTATGTACTTTCCATGCTAATCATGAAGTCTGGACCACGAAGCTCTTGCTCGCTTTGCAGATCTGGATGTTAAATGATAGAGCTGTTGTGGAGGGCAAGATGTCGAGTCAGAGCTCCTAACTCTCAGGCCAGTGCCTGCTGCCCCTGCGCTCACCGTGTCGCTCTGGGAATGCTGATGAAGGGTGAGGCTCACTGTGGCTGCCAGCTTCCGCTCTCCTGACCTGCTGGCTGTCCCCGCCAAGTCTCCTGCGCAAGGAGACAGGAGTTAAGACTTCGTATCGCCCCTTTTCCAAACACTGGGCACACAAAGCAGGGTCTGAAGTCGTGTCACGGTGGTGGGTCCCACAGGCACTTCCCACGGAGAAGCAGCTCTAGAAATGACACTAGCAAAGGCAGCATCTGTGAAGTGCAAGTCTAGGCTGGACTTGGGTACAGTGTGTTGAAGAAACAGCTGGATTGTGTACTCCGGGTTTCATAAGGGATGCTTTACTTAGAGCTTTTTTTCTGGCAATTTTTTTTTTCCTTCCCCTGAGATAGGGTCTCGGTTTGTAGTTCAGGCTGGCTCTGAGCTCACTGTGTAGCCCAGGCAAGCCTCAAACTGAGCAATCCTCCTGCCTCTGCCTCCTGAGTGCTGGGATGACAGGCGTGAGCCACCATGACCGGCATTGTGGTATGTGGTACTGATTGCTGGTGGGCTTGAGTCACCATGCCTGATAGTGTTGTATGTGGTTACCAGGGATCAGACCAGGGACCCTGCACTTGCCAGACAAGCATCAGAACCGCCAAGCTAAGTCTTTGGCCCCCAATACTATTTTTTTAAAAAGATTTTTGTCCTGTGTCTCTGCCTTTTGTTCATCTGTGAAAAGGCTTATCTTGGTAAAAATTTTGTGATTACATAAATACCCACTGCATGGGGCCCATGGTGTATTTTACCTTCTTTTTGACAGTGGTGCTCATGCAGGTGTATGGGGAGCAGAGCAGGCAGCATGAAGAGAATTCATCTTCACCTGTGTTGTTAGCAGTTTCCTCGGGATGTGTGATTGGCAGAGTACCCTTAACTTAGGGTTAACTCCATTCACCCATAGAACCTGTGGGTCACCCAGAGAGGGTGTGGAGAGTTCACTCAGGGGCACAGGTTTTGAAATGGTCCCCATCTTTATCTTCCATGTCTTCTGTTGTCCACTGTTTTGTTGTGTTTTGTCCACCTCCCCGTCGTGTTCATTTTGTTATTCAGAGGTGAGGCATCCCAAGGAACAATACATCCTAACATGTGTCAGCCAGAGGCTCAGGCAGCGGTGACAGCAAATGACAACGAAATTAAGGAGCATTTAGACAGACAGAGTAATATCTCCTTACTTTTTACAAGATCTCAATTTTAGACCCGGCAGCTTTAGTTTAGCACAAGTCATGGGCTATTGTAATCAGGCTGGCGCTTGTGCTGGAAAGGCTGGGCTCTCAGCTGCCTGCGGGTCCTTCGCTCCTGAACTGTGCTTAATGAGCATCAGAGGTATTTGTTTTGATAGATAAGTGATTTTAAATTCTACTATAACTATGAAAAATGTTTATTGTGCCTACAATTCTAATGTCAGCTTCTCCTACTGATTTTTTCCTGTAAGAAAATACATTAATTTTTTTATTATTTTATGGATTAGAAAAGAGTGGGTTAATAATTTTAAGGAAGACAATTCAGATTTTGATGTAACTTTTTAAGATGATTAAGAATAATCAGATTCACCTTCATATAAACTCTGAATTGCTTTTGTTAAATGTTTATTTTTTCTTTGTAATTCATTTTCCCCTTAATTTACTATCAGAATATTTATAAAAAAGAAATACTGCCTGAGATGATAAAATGTTTCTGCTTCTAGGGGGAAAAAAAAGGAATAAAAAAAAAACCAAGGGTTCATGTTTAAAGAAAAAAAATACATATATATTCATCAGTTTAACTTGAAGGAGAAGGTATATCATTACCTTTGAATTTTTTTTAATTTTAAAGAAATATATACTTCAGTGAATTTTCTGTTTTAAAGCTTAGGTGTTGTGTCATAAATGTGTTTCAAGAATAGTTACCTCTAACTGCAGCTTTAGAAATGTCAGTTTCTTCATTAACAATTTTATTTTCAAACACAGTTTATGGTTTACAATATGGTAAGAGATTTTTCTCACTGTGTGATCTTTCAGAATGCTGTGCCTAGCAAAATGGGAGCAACTTTCCTTTAATATCTATTTAGACCATTTTAAAAACGTGTATAATTTTCTTGATACACCTAAACTCATTTTGAATAGTTGGGGGTCTATTGTGTAAGAACACATTCTGAAAGCTTTCCGCGTAGGTATTGTGTGGGTTTTCTCAGAAAAAGAGAGGAGGAGACAGGGTAGTTTTCAAGAAGAACAGAGGCCTCTAATCCTTTTATTTTTATGCAAGGCATAATTTTTACCAATTGAGAAAATTTGGTTATTTGCCGCAAGTAATTTTTCCTCTTACAAATAAGCCTTAAAAAACCATGCATAGTCTGGCATTTCAGAAGCATGCCATTATTTCAGAATTGTGCTAAAAACTAGTTAATGTAGCCATGATCTTTATGGCTAGTGTACTTGTCCCTCCTGTTCATAGAATGGAAACCTTCTGGTCTCTTGTTGATAGTGGTTTTGAAGTACCATAGATTTGGGGTATTCCTGACTGTTTAGGAAATAAGTATTTTCAAGGGCACCCTAGAAAGAAATTTGATTTTTTTTACCATCTATACAAAATTAAACAGCCCAAACTTGTATGTTATTTTCAGATACAAAATTTTACTCTTATGATTGGACCAAAGGACATTATGAAAATGGTTGTATTTTAAAGCAAAGAGACAAAATAATGCTTTTCTGCAACAGTAGGGAAGATAAGGAGTTGATACATGGAGCAGTCTTTAAGGCACCTGGAACTGATTTCCATAATACATTCCAGGTGGTGGTACTCTTCATGTCGAGGTGCAGAACCTTGCAGTCTAAGTGAAGGGGACTGAGCCGTGAAAGTTAAGAGTGCAATGTCAGAGGCCCAGTGTGAGAGCAGCACTGCGTAGACACAGCCCGGAGTTGCGCGGTGTCCTCCAGGATGTGCTTGTGGGCCCTGATTTACAGAAAGGAGGTGGCATAGTGTTGGTTATTGGCTTTGATTCTCTGATAGCCCGTTTCGTTACTCTCACAGCCATACACAGTTACTTTCAAAATTTTGGAAATAAAACTCTATAACTCTTATCATAGGAAATTTTTAATAGTGCCATCGTGCAAAAATTAGAAAAACAATTGTTAAATGGACCACAGTATTTATGTGTATTATGAGTGGCAAAAAGAAAAATACTCATAGAAGTTCAAAGTTTGTGATAGTTGAACCGTATGGAAATTGATTAGAAACAATCTCTTAAAAAAATAAAGAATGTTAATTTTTAAGTAACTAGGGCCATGAGCGGAAAACCTTTAGAACTGTTTATTACACGTATGTGATACAGATTCTGTCCCAGATTCAAAGACTGTTTTGTCCTTAGTGCCAATCCCTGTCCTGGAGTAGGAGCGGGGGTGGGCGTGGAAGGAACAGCCATACCTGTGTGCCAGCCCTGGCCACGGAGTCGGGCCATGGAGTCGGGCCACCGCGCTGCCTTCTCGCTCTGCTGGCAGCTGGAGGTGCAGTGGGGTGAGAGCTGGGAGGGCCCCTGTGGATGAGGATGGGGGGCTTTGTCCAACCCCAGAGTCGTCGGCCAGGGGCTCTCAGGAGGTACTGAGTGGGACCAGAGGTGGTGTCTTCTAGGGAGGCCACTTGGCTCAGGTCTGCTGCCCAGTCCCTAGTGAAAAGGACCTGGCATTTCAGCGCAGAGCCCAGGACTCCTCCAGCAAGAAGTGCAGGTCATAGACTTTAAGCAGCAGCTCATGGGAAATAAAACTCCTTGCCCTCTGCAGCACACCTAACGTCATTGCTTCCCCAGGGGTGAGTGCCTGCTGCACTTCACATTGGGAATTAATGTTTTCAATTTTACAACAAAAACTTAGGGGGGAAATACTTCACTATCAGTGTAAACTGGGTATTTTTTTTTTTTTGAGACAGGGTCTTGCTTTGTAGTTCAGGCTGGCCCTCAGCTCACTGTGGAGCCCATACAAGCCTGGAGCTCAGCAATCCTCCTCCCTCTGCCTCCTGAGTGCTAGGATTATAGGCGTGAGCCACCACGCCTGGCACTGTGGTATGTGGTATTGATTGCTGGTGGGTGTGAGTCTTCACGCCCAGCATTGTATGTGGTTTCCGGGGATCAAACTCAGAACCTTGCGCTTGTGAGGCAGGCGCTGGAACCACTGAGCTAAATCTCCGGCCCTGGGTATTTTGTTTTTTAAACAGTGGAAGATGTCTTACATGTGTTAAGACTAGAAAATAAACTTGTTAGCATATTTGTTATGTATTAAGATTTTCAGGTTATTAGCTATATTTTTTGGGCAGATTTCATCTTCACAGATCACGAGGGTCATGTACATTTTAGATTATTAATTATTGTGTGTAGGGATATTCATATTTCCATTCTTTTGCTTTTGTACATGAATGTTTATTGACATTGCTTTGATTTTTTTCTTTTTAAGGTTCAAGAACCAGAAAGAGAAATCAGAAGTAAATCATGTGCTCAGAACCAACTTTTCTTCCTTTCATTTGACTTTCTGCTTTTGTGTTTTGTTTTATTTTCATGTGAGTCTTGTGGGGTGGGAGTAATAATTAAAATCTATGTGTTTGAAAAACATAAATTTTTTATTAAATGAACAGTTTGTACAATTGATAGAGGCTAATTTATGAATTTCAGAATCTCAGGTTATTCTTGTTATGTTCCCATACGTGAGTTTTGGTGTACAGACGGGAAAAATTACCAGGGCACCCACTTTCCTGATCATTGTGCATTTTCCAGAGTGGATGGAAATGTTTGACAAAGACTTCACTTTAAAGGAAATGCAAAACCTAAAATGTCATTTTTGCTTGATACAAACAACAGTTTGCTGTGGCAATAAGGTTTGGCTTGTGTTGTTTTTAATTCCTCCCATGAGCATGTACTGTGCACCTGCTGTGTGAGATAGGAGCGCAGAGCAGGGCATGACTTGGAGCGTGCGGCGGGCAGCACGGTGTGTCTCAGGCTTAGATTGTAGAACTGGGTAAGTTCGCGAGCCATGCGGCAGGAAAGCCAGTGGCAGGTTATTAATAGTGCACCGATGGTGTAAAGCTCGGCTTCCTTTAAGGAAGTCCTGTGAGCTGCATACATTTATCCTATTGTTTCATAAATTATTCTTTGTGCAAGTTTCATTTTTGTAAAAAATGATTTGTACAGTAAACTAAACACAGAATTTTAGGGATTAGAAAGTTAAATGTGCAATTTTTTTTGGTGGTACCAGGGATTGAACTCGGGTCCTTGTGCTTCTAAGGTAGGTACAGTACTGCTTAAGCTAAATCCCCAGGCCCAGATGCGCAATTTTTTTAGTTGTCTTTGGAACACACCTCAGAGTTTTAACATATTTATGAACAATTCCAAGAAGCATTCTTCAAAATTTCTCCTGTCCAGAGAAATTGGGAGTGAAATATTTTTTAATGGATAAAACAATTTAACCCTGTAGTACATACACTGTTTTTAGGTGGTGCATAGGCATAGCCTTAAATATTTAGGTATTTTACTATGTATTCTAAGTATCACTGGCACATTAAGTTTCTTTATCGTTCAGGTCAAGCCTAAGTTAGGTATTTCAGCTTTTAGAAAGTGAACTGATTTGAGGAAAATACTAAGTCACTCACTGAATGGGTGAGGGGAGATGCGGACACACCAAACATTGTTGAGGTCGAACCAGGTCTGAGAAGGGACCTGCGTGAAACCTGTGACTGGGCTCCTGGCTGCATATGGCCGTTGTCCTGTGAAGTATTCGTCACCATCGTGGTCAGATAGAGACAGACGTGCAGCTCTCCCCTCCCCCTTGCAGGTGACGCTGCTCGTGCCAAAGCTCTGTGTCTACACAGAAGGAGCTAGGCTTTGGGACAGAGTGACTCATCCTTTCTGTCGAGTGCTGGAGTTAGTATCGTCTTTGTTATGGTCCTGAGTTTCTTTGTAATACTTAATCAGCTCTCAAGTTCTGTTTTAAACACAGTGGTCCTTAAAATAGGATAAAATGTGTGTGATACATGGGTTTTTTTTCCCCCTTGTGGTACCGGGGATCAAACTTGAGTCCTTGTGCTTCTGAGGTAGGTGCGATATCACCTGAGCTAAATCCCTGGCCCGATATGTTTTTGTATATATATTTTAGCCTTTTTTCTTTTTCAAAACATAAAAACATACCAAAACCTGTTGGTTAACTATTAAGTAAAAATACTCACATATTGTTTTTTTAAAAAAATGCTGACATTTTCTTGAATCTTACTGTATTGGCAGGGCTACAGAAATGAATGCAGAACTACTGGCCATAGTAGCCAGTTTGTTTTATTAGCAGTGTCCCTTGTTCTGCTACGCTTCTTATTTCTTAACCTTTTACTGGCTTTTCTTACCTGTTATTTCTAAGAAACGGTTGAGCAACCTCCTCGAATGCAGAGTCGTGCTGTTTTCTTCCCCTTCCCCTTCCTGAATTCGTCTTGCGCTGGTTCTGCTTGCGTCCAGTCCGAGGGGAGTGGACTTGCCGTCCCTCCTCCCTGCCCTCAGTCCAGCTCCCGTACTCAGGTGTTCTTGGCTCCCGGGCACCCTGCCCACCGCGCCACATTCCTGGGTCCTTAGTGAGCTGAGACTTTGTAGGCTGCTGTGGCTCGTCCGCTGTGCCAGCCCTTTTCCTCCACACGGCAGGAAGTACCTGTGCTCCACCTGCTCTCGGAGGCGGCTAATGAGTGTTTGGTGATCGGCTCGGGAGTATAAATAGCTTCTGGGTATTCTTCAGCAGTTACTCCCTACGATGCAGCACTGATAGGCCCATGCTTTGAAACCCTGGTTATTTCTTTGAGTCACTAAATTAAATGTGCTTATGAAGAACCAAGAGGCTTAGCAATAAATAAATTACTGGTGGAAGAATATGTGACGTATTTGTGTGTCTTTGTATTTATACTCCTGGGTATTAGATTCTCTTTAATTTCTGTTTTACTAGTCCATATTCTTCTGATTATCAAGATGTTCTTAATAAATATAATCTGCTCAAAATTTAGAATATGTATAGAAAAGTGTCAGAAGGCAAAGTAGCTGTAATACAACCCACAGAAAACCACTATATTTTTTTTTTTTTTTTTGAGACAGGGTCTTGCTTTGTAGTTCAGGCTGACCCTGAGCTCACTATGTAGCCCAGGCAAGCCTCGAACTCAGCAATCCTCCTGTCTCTGCTTCCCGAGTGCTGGGATGACAGGCGTGAGCCACCACACCCGGCACTGTGCTATATGGTATTGATTGCTGGTGGGTTTGAGTGACCACACCCAGCATTGTATGTGTTTACCAGGGATCGAACTCAGGACCTTGCACTTACGAGGCAGGTGCTAGAACCACTGAGCTATATTTCCAGCCCTCACTATTAATATTTTGACATTTCCTTCCAATTTTTCTACACTTCACCTTTTTAAATATCACCTAAAATTTTATTTTGCTTTATAAAGCAAACTTTATATGTGTTTCTTATTATTATAGATAATTTATGAGTGCAATTTTCATGTTTCAGTGGTACTTTTTCTTGGGGATTTATGATATTTTCTGTATTTTGCCTGTGGCTCTAACATTGGACATTTAAGCATTTAAGTTATTTTCAATACATAATATAAGCATATAAACAGAAAACAAAAGGTTTTGTTTGAGACAAGAGTCTTACTATGTGGTCTGTGATGGCCTTTAATTTGGATCCTCTTGAATCAGCCTCTAGGGCTGGCCTTACAGGTGTGTGCCACCATGCCTGGCCAAACAGTTTTCTTGAACAAAACTGGTCAGAGATCTTTGTTGGCATGTATGAATATTAGGTTTTAAAAATGAATCACTGTGTCAAAAACTATAAAATTGAATGTTACCAGTTCTTGTTGTAAAATTATTTTGCAAGAGACTTAGAGTGCTGTGGACCGAGTGTGCGTGTCTCTGCTCGGGTTCACGTGGCGAAGCCTGATGCCTGGTGGTGGAGCTAAGGGATTAGTGCCTCTGTAAGAAGTGACACAAGTGGACTGTCTCTCTTGAACTAGTGATCTGCAAAACAGCAGGAGGGGCCTCCAGCAGTGGACTGCGGGTACTTTTGACCTTGAACTTTGCAGCCACCAAAACTGTGAGAAATGTGTGTTGTTTAAATCACTCAGTCTGTGGTACTTTTGTTATTTAAGACATGAAATATTATTTTTATTAAGGTGAAGTTTTGATTGTTATAAACCTGAATAATTCCTTATTTGTATTTCCCTCCCTTCCTCCCTCCCTTCCTTCTTTGTACTGGGATTTGAACTTGGGTCCTTGTGCTTGCTGGGTAGGCATGATACCATTTGAGCTAAATCCCTGCCCTCAGTTCTTTCTTTGTAAACTAGTCATTGTGTCTTCCCTTTGGTGTGCTTGTATGCATTGTGTGTATAATAATGATTATCACTTTTTGTCCTGTTTTTGTGCTGATTTCTTGCTGTTTAGCTTTTGTTGGCTGTATTTTTAACTTTATAAAGGTTAGCTCTTGGGTCTGGGGATTTAGCTCAGTGGTTCCGTGTCTGCCTTGTAAGCTCAAGGTCCTGAGTTTGATACCTAGTAATCACATACCACAGTGCCAGGCGTGGTGGCTCATGTCTGTCATCCCAGCACTTGGGAGGCAGAGGCAGGAGGATTGCTGTGAGTTTGGGACTAGCCTGGGCTACACAGTGAGCTCAGGACCAAGTATGAACTACAAAGTGAGACCCTGTCTCAAAAAAAAAAAAAAAATTAGCTTTTATGGCTTTAATCTGTTGATTTTTTCATTATAATTTCTGCCACTGTTTGAAAATGTTTTCTATGCAGAAATCATAACATTACTTTTACTAGCCTTGTTCTCATGATTTTAAGTTTGCAGTGCACAGAAGTTTACTCTGGTGCCTGTGATGAGGTCGGGGTCGGGGTCAGGTGCCTTCCCCAGCACCTAAGCAGGGTTCTGGTGCCATCTGCTGAGGGGCTCACATCTCCCGCCCTGGTGTGTGGCACCTGCTGTATTCATTCCTCTGTCAGGGTTCATTTCTGTGCCTGTTCAGGTCCATTCATCTGCCAGTCTCTTCCTAGACCAGCATAGTCACTTAATGCCTTTTACTGCTTGTTTCTCACTATCCATTATCAGAAATCAGATGAAAGAAATATTTAATTCATGATTCCTCCACCACTACCAAAATGAAACTAATGTGCTTTGGCTAACTAACTTATTCCTGGTCCTGTTTTAATCCTACATAATTTTTTTTTTTTTTTGCTTTTGAGATAGGGTCTCGCTTTGTAGTTCAGGCTGGCCCTGAGCTCACTATGGTGCCCAGGCAAGCCACCGCGAACTCAGCAATCCTCCTGTCCCTGCCTCCCGAG